>JAJJMA010166184.1:0-12204 GCA_023529015.1 Papaver nudicaule | reverse complement strand
TGACAACTAGCTTGACATACCAACGCTAGTGGGTTTGACCGGACGATGTCCTAACAATCTTCATCTTCTCCGATCTTTTGATTTGTTATTATGGCGTCCACTGACTCTTCCTACGATCCTAACTCAAATTCACAAAATCAAGGGTCAAACCATGAGGACGCTGAGTCTTCTTCATCTTCTCAAAACCACGAGTCCGGTGACGAAGAAACTTCACAGTCGCTGACCCATAACAGGGCAAAAAGGGTGTCTTGGCGTGACGACTGGGATGGATATTGCAACAAGTACCATGCAACTACTCCAGCACTTAAGATTTCGCCATTAGACGGCGTCACTACCTGTTCTGAAAAGCTTCTCTTGGAGCATATCCGTCAAGAAGGTCAAGGCGAAAGCCGTCTAGTTATTGCTCTAGGCCAAATCAAAGTTGGGTATCAATTTCCTCTTTACGATCCCGCTGATCCCTTTCTTCTTCAATTACTAATGCATGTGAATAAAAGTCATGCCCAGCTCTCCAGCAATTCCATTTGTATATTGTATGAGTGGGTTGCCCGCCGAAAAGGCTACACTCTCTATCCAAACATCATCAGGAATCCTGCCTTTGTTAATAAGGAACTTTATACTGTTGAGAACTTCAAAGCGCAATATCAAGTGAAGCCTAGCCTCAGAGCCGGCGAGCCTTGGTTGTATCGTCTTGAATCAAAGAGAGGTCTTGACAACAGCAAGAAATTCTTAAGGGATGTTGACAAGAAGACTTCTACCGCTGCTAAACCCTCGGTCCGCCATAAGTCTGAGAATCACTGGAACGACCATCCCTGCCAGGTTGAAGGACCTTGGCTCAAGGGTTGGGAAGATGGAGATAGAACTGTTGTTCGTAAAGCTTTTCTTCCTGAACATTCTGCTCTAGCCACTCATGACTTCTGGTCTGTCCGTGGGATGAAGAAAACCAATATCTCCTAAAGGACGACGAGTTTGAGGTTACTGACAAAGGACATTGGGTTAAGAAACCTAAGTTCTGCAAGCCGCCTTCTAAAGGAGGAAAAGGCACAAAAAGAAAAGGAAAAGATGGAGACAATGTTGAGGTAACAAACACTTTGCTAATGCCTTGAAATATATGTATATATTTGCCTCTGTTTGTTAGCGAAACTAACGACGACGACTTTTTCTTTCCTCATCCACTTTCAAAGAAAAGCAAGAAAGAGCAGCAATCCGACCCTCTTGCTCGATTGAAAGGTCAATTGGGAACTCTTCCTGGTATGCCTGCTGCTGAGTCCAAAAAGGACGCCGACCCCAAGTCTTCTTCTGCTGCTAAGAAAGATAGCGGTTCCTCCAAGAACAAAGAGAAACAACCGAAGACCAAAAAGTCAGTGGCTTCCAAGAAGAAAAATCAATCTGCCAACCTAAATGTCGCCGACAATCCTACCCCTGAGAACCACTCTGTGAACTTTCCGATCAGCACCAGGTTGACAAGGTGAATGAGGAAACTCCCACAACTCCTCAAGTTACCATTCCAGAGGTTGTCACCACGGGACAAACTACCGTGAAACTGATGTAGGTACTGCTGGTGTCCAACTTGTTCAGAAACAATCCCCTATCCGCTCAAATGATCAAGATGAGCAACTCTCTGCTTCAGCTGCTAACAATGCAGTCCCAACTCTTCTTCAACTTTTTTCTCTGAACACTCTACCTCAGGATTCTGCTAGCAGTAGCTCTATGGAGACTCAGGTGCCGTCAAACAAGTTAGCGGATTCTTTTGCTAAGTTGGTGTCTCAAGATGAAGGAGGTTATAATACCCTTTACCTGGAGTCAATGAGTAAGCTAAGTGAGCTCGGGTTAGCGCTGAAACCCGTTGAACTTACTGCTGCTGTTTCTCATCTTACCCCCTATGAGCAGTTATGCAGCGCCGTCATGGTAAGTTATTGCCTCAACCTTATCTTTGATCTTTTCCGCCGGTAATTTCATTTCTGTAATATCCCGATTCGGCGGTGGTTGGCCGAATGATGGAATACAAGTAATGGTTTCTCCTTTCCAAACACCGAGGCCTTTCAAGCATAAATAACTCAGCAGTTGGAAAAACTCTGCAGTTAAGCGTGCTCGGGCGGGAGTAGTCCAGGGATGGGTGACCTCCCGGGAAGTTGTTGATGCGTTGCCCGTTGAAAACCCCACACTGCCGGATGACCGCAGTGGCTAAGTGGGGACAATATCGGTGGAGGGACGGGTCGTTACAATTTCTAACTATACCAATTTCATCTGTTATGCAGGATTTTCAACGCAATCTTGGTGGTATTGCGCTGAATGCTTAATTGCAACAAGAGCGTGACAATCTTCGCCAGGTTAAGGCTACACTAGAGCGGAGGGTAGAGAAAGAGAAAAAAGAATCTGATCGGCTTCGTCATTACTACAACCAGGAGAAAAAAGATCACAAAGAACTCCAAGGTTAGCCACTTTCTTCCGTTTTCCCTAAGTAGTATTTTATTCCGCTGTTTCTTTTCTCCCAACTTTTAGTCCATGTCTATTATAAGGTCGCCAGCAACATCATGACGGTCAATTGAGGCGGGTCGAAATTGAAATTGACAAGCTGACTAGCGCTAATGCTAAGCAGCGTAATATATTGCTCGATTTTGACCGAAATGTTAGATGGTACCGCCAAGAGTTACGCTATGTCACTGACCTTAATATAAATCTTGATCACCTTCTCAAAGTTTTTCAAGCGGATGTGGAGTGGACGAAGAGTGAACGTGATAACGCTTCCCGTTTAGCAGAATTGGAACGTAAAGCTAAAGAAAAAACTATTGTAGACCATATAAAGATAACCTCCCGGCTAAATGATAAAGAAGCCGCCATTTCTCGCTTATCGTCTACATTAGTTTGCCGAACCGCTGAAAGAGATACCGCTCGTGATGAAATTCAACGTCACAAGGATTTCGCCCAAATCCATGGAGATCGTGCTAGGCAGTTAAGTGAAGAGAATAATATCCTTAGACTCAAGATCAAACAAGCCGTGGGTCCTTGTTCTGATCAAGAAGTTTTAAGTAGATTGGATGAAATAAATGTTGCCAAGAATGGCATTCATGAGTATGTTAATGAACTAGAAGGTAGTTCCTTAGGGTTTCATTTTTTGCCTACCAAATTCCCAACTTATTGTTGCCTCAGTGTTTAAGTTGTTTTCTTCTTGATTTTCAGAGAAGTACAAAAGTCTTGAATCTCGGATGGAAGAGCAAACCGCCACCTTAACAGAACATGAAGGATGTACCTCCAGAATTACTCAGCTAGAGGGGCAGGTGAAAGAGCATCAGTCATGTGGGGATAGAACGCATGAATTGAGAACAGAACATTTGCAATGCACTGGCAAAATCACCAATCTGGAGAATGAAGTTAAAACTTTCCAAGATTATAAGAAGAAGTTTGATGCTGAATCTTCCAAGTCTGGTAAGCTTCAAAAGATGCATGACCACCTCCAGTCTGAATTAAACCCTGCCAAGAAATCTGCTCAAGAAAAAGAAGAGCAACATGCCGCCGATGTGAGGGTGACTAGTTTTCTCGCTATTCAAATGTACTTGGCTACGTTTTTCCCTGAGCATGATATAGATATTCCAGCGGCATATGGTCGTAACCGCCTTCCTCCTGGCATGGAGGTAGCTCCTGCTGCTGAGAATAAAGATGGTGCCAATGATACTGTTCTTGTAGAGAGCGGGTCAGATTCAGAGGAGGATGGTGAAAGTAGTGAAGACGGAAGTGACGATGATGAAGCTGGTGAGGATGAAAGGGAAGATAATCCAGTCGGTGACAATGACAACCACAACCGCCATGAACAAGACGCCAATGAAGATCAAAGCCAGGACGCTGACCAAGTTGACAAAGGAAAGGGCATAGTTACCGCTGAAGACAAAGGAAATGATGATAGCACTTTTGCTGAGGATCTTCACATGGCTGTTGACAATTCCAAGAAACCTCCTGAATTACAAATATTTAAGGATGGTTCATCCTCAAGCCAACAAGTGTAATTTTATTAGCTCCATGTTCTAGGTTTTCTTGCTTGTGATTACCATGTGATACATTTACTTCGTTAACTCTTTTATTGTAAGATCTTAATGAATTTATGTTTTTCTATATATGCACGCTTTTAGACACTTGAATATTTCTTTTTCCTTTATGCCTCCGGTATAGTCAAATCCACTTTGGTTTCAATGATGAGCTGACAGTTATCTCGCTAACCACATCACAGCCTTACGTTATACATTGTTACTTGTGCCCGTCGGCGATCCATTATAAGTGGGGTGGTTAACCATGATAGGAGTTTTATATTTTTAAGCCATCACTTACAGATCAACAAGTAACACGTAAGGAGTTATAGTTCGAGTGGCCAGACCCGCTGTTATTCAAAGCTATTATCATTGAAATCCAAAATGTTTTGTTATGCCCTGCAAGTAATTCCAAAATTGACAATAAGTCTCTTGTGCCTTGAGCACTTTTAGTTATGCCATCGTATGTTATTTCAGAGAATGTTGGCAATTTGCCTCAGCATACTTCGGAGAATATTGGCAATTTGCCTCAGCGTATAATTTTTCAACTTTGAAGACTTATGGCGATTTTGTCTCAGTAACTGGCTATTTAGCCTCAAGAATTTATGGCAGTTTTGCCTCAGTAACTGGCTATTGAGCCTTGTAATTTTCATGGCAATTTTGCCTCAGTATATGGCTATTGAACCTTGTAATTTTCATGGCAATTTTGCCTCAGTATATGCCTATTGAGCCTTGTAATTTTCATGGCAACTTTGCCTCAGCGTATGGCTATTGAGCCTTTGATACTTGTCGGCGTATGCGAAAATTTTAATGACACAGTAATTTGTTAACGGGGTTCGGTGCATAAAAGCAAACCTACGCCCCCGGATCTTATTTTGCTGCAGATTACAAAAGCTAATAAGACCTCTTGGGTATTATGCCCGCCCAAGATCTCGGATTTTACATGTAACCTCAAGGGTAAAATCTCTTAATAAACTTGGCATTCCACGGATGCTCAAGTTCTTTACCATGCTCATCAATTAACACATAGGCTTCACTACCCGCTGCACGCTTTATGACATAAGGACCTTCCCAGGTTGGCTCTAGCTTCTTACATCCTTTCTTCTTCTGATACGACGGTACTTCTCTTAATACCAAGTCACCGGGCTGATATTCTCTTGGGATGACGCGCTTGTTATATTCCCTAGCTAGACGACGATGATAATTTTCCATATGAGTCAAGGCAATAAGCCGTTGTTCTTCCAAATCATCCAGTTTCGCCAAGATTAAGTCCGTATTGAGGTTCTTCTCCCAAGCTTCATGTTTTGTTGTTGGCAGTATGACTTCTGATGGAAGTACCGCTTCTGCACCAAATGTAAGTAAGAAAGGAGATGCCCCAGTTGCCTCTCGAACTGTGGTTCTGTAAGACCATAAAACATTATGAAGGTGCTCGCACCAGGCTTTCTTGTGTCCTTCAACTCTCTTTTTCAGCCCCATTCCTATTGTTTTGTTTGTGGCTTCCGCCTGCCCATTGCTTTGGGGGTAAATAGGAGTTGACTTTCCTAGCTTGACGCCGTATGTAGCTAACAAATTTTCAATATTCTCGCCGACTAATTCTTTTTCATTATCAGTACAGATTTCCGCCGGGACGCCAAAACGACAGAATATATTCTCCCATATGAATGTAAACACTTCCTTACCCGTTCTCTGTCGAATCGCCTTGGCCTCACACCATTTAGTAAAATAATCTGTTGCCACAATGATATATTTCCTTTGTCCTGATCCTGGTGTTAGCGGTCCAATGATGTCAATCCCCCACTTGGCAAAGGGCCAAGGGCTTAATACTGAATTTAGTGAAACTGCTGGCGCTTTTATTCTTCTTGCATAGAGCTGACAGTTCCTACACCGCTTAGCATATTGTGCAGAATCACCATTCATCCAAGGCCAATAGTAGCCTTGCATTTTTACTTTTAGAGCCAAAGCCCCCTGTCCACTATGGTTTCCGCAGTCTCCTTCATGTATCTCTTCTAACAGCTTCTTTCCTTCATCCCTTGAAACACAACGCAACAATGGTCCAGCAAATGATCTTCTGTATAATACACCATCTCTTAACTCATAATTCCCTGACCTGCTTATAACTTTATGCTCTAGAATTTTGTTTCCAGGAGTGGTGAGATGCTCTAAGTAATATCTGATAGGAGTCCGCCAGTCTGTTTCCGCCGAATCTTCGATGTCTACCGCTAAAACCCCCTTCTGTCTTCTTTCTTCTATTGACGACATCTTTACCCTTTCAATTGCAATGGACGGCACCTCCGGATCCGCCGTCATAGAAGAGATAAATGCCAGTGCATCAGCATGTCTGTTGTCATTCCTACATATATGCCTGAATTCGATGCCGGTAATCTTATTAGCGTACTCTCTTGCCAGTTGTAAGTACTTTTTCAATGAACTATCATGCGCTTCATATCTTCCTAGGATCTGCTGAATGACTAGTTGAGAGTCACTGGTTAAACGGATGTTGCTGATGTCCATCTCAATGATAAGCCTCATGGTGTGTATTACCGCTTCGTACTCTACTTCATTGTTTGTAGCTGGAAACTCTAACCTGAGCGAATGAACTATCCTTGAACCCTTTGGCGAAATGAAGACTATACCAATTCTTTTGCCTTCTCTATTAGCTGAACCGTCTACGTATACCTCCCACTGATTTGGATCCCTTTTTAGTAAGTCTGGAACTCCTTCATCTGGATCTTCTTTTTTCATGAATGGGATGTCTTCAATTTCTTCTTCTTCTTCTTCAATTGGAAAGTCTGCCAGAAAGTCGGCGATAACCTGTAATCTTTGAGCCGTCCTAATTACGTATTTGACGCCAAACTGATATGAGCATTCCATTTTGCAATACGCCCAACTCTTTGGGAACTATGAAGTATGGCTTCAATGGGTGTTTTAGTAAGTACTGTTATAGGATGAACATGAAAATAAGGGCGGAGTCTGCTAGTAGCGAAAACCAGAGCTAATATTAATTGTTCTATATTAGTATAATTTTTCTCCGCAGGTTGCAGAGTTCGACTGATGTAGTAGATTGGTGTCTCTCCTCCTTTTGTCCGCACCAACACTGCGCTAACCGCTGATGATGTGGCCGCCAGATAAACTCTTAATTCTTCCCCATGTTCAGGCGGCTGAATAGCTGGCAGAGTGGCTAAGTATTTCTTTATTCCTGAAAAGCAACTTCATGATCGTCCGTCCAATTGAACTTCTCTCATTTCTTCAGCATTTGGAAAAATAATTTGCACTTATCAGAGAATCGAGATATAAATCTGTTAAGAGACGCTAATGTGCCATTTAAGTGCATAACATCTTTCAGTGTTACCGGCGAGGGCATATCCAAGATGGCCTTGACTTTTGCTTGATCTGCCTCTACTCATTTTTTGTGACAACATAACCCAAAAATTTTCCAGAGGTGATGCCGAACACGCATTTCGCTGGGTTGATCTTTAATTTAGTTATTCGCATGTGATCAAAAATTTCTTTCAAATCTTGCATGTGATTCCTCTTTTCCTTGCTCTTGACCAACATATCATCAACGTACACCTCCATAGTTTTCCTATACATTTCTCGAACATATCATGAGCCATCTTTTGGTATGTGGCACCAGCGTTCTTGAGACCAAACGGCATTCTTGTGTAGCAGAATAAACCTTTAGTAGAGAAAAATATTGTGTGTCGCTGATCTTCTTCCACCAGCGGTATCTGGTTATACCCAGAGTAGCCGTCCATAAAAGATAGTAGCTCATGCTCAGAAGTGGCATCAACAGTCTGATCTATGCTTGGTAATGGAAAGTTGTTCTTTGGACACGCCCTATTCAAGTCGCTGAAGTCGATACAAATTCTTACTCCTTTATTCTTCTTAGGAACCACCACCATATTAGCTATCCACTCCGGATATTGAACTGGTCTAATGATTCCTGACGCTCTCATCTTGTCAATCTCTGCTTCCACCGCAGCCTTGTATGCTGGTTCCAATTTCCTTATGCGCTGCTTGAATGGCCTGATATCTGGATCTATATCCAACTTATGACATGCAATTTCTGGGTCGATACCAGGCATTTCATTCATGCCCCAGGCAAAAACATCCACATATTCTTTTAGTAAGTCTTCTAACCGCCGAAATTCTTCTTCTTTTAACAAAGTGCCAATTTTTACTATCTTAGGAGCATCTTCCTCGCCTATGTTGATGTCTCTTGTAGGTTCTACTGCTGTGAAATGTAACTCTGGTTCTCCCATAGGCGAAGGTTCCTTTAACTGCTATAATGGTGCCGCTGAAGACTTTGCAGCAGAGTCGCCTTCTTTCACAGGATTTGATAACGACTAAACATAAAACCTTTGTGACAAACCAAAAGCAATATCTTTGTAACACAGGAGTTGAAACTCCAGTTTTGAAACCAACATATCAAGAAACGAAAAACAACAAACTCATTTTTATAGGTTAAGAGAGAAAAATCATGTTATGCCGTTATTAACGAGAGTAACAACATCTAAATACCATTATTGACACACTAATGACGCCCAACATATCTCATAAGACAGGTTTTTCAATGGTTTGTAAAGGTTGACAGCAGCAATACATTCAAAGGCTTCTATAAGAGGAAATTTTAACAAGCTTATCAGCATACTTATGGTTTAGAACTATCAACAGCATATTTACTATCAAGAACACCCTTAATCATGTTAAAGACATTCGATACTTCCTCAAATAGGAGCTTTTTAAGGTTTAGCCTCCTTAAACAACAGTAAACATACTCACAACTCCTATAAAGGGAAAGTTTTAACAACAATCAAACACAGCAGCATAACCAATACTTAAAAATCTCATTACCACAAAGAATAGCTTAAGTTTCATTAAAACAAGAAGAAAATTTTTGGAAAACACAGGTTCAGACCTCTTCTAGCGCCAAAATGTAGTTGGTAAAATCCCCATAATAGAGATTTTACCAATACACCCATACCTAATGACCATGAACACAACATAATAGACATATTTAAAGTAAGACATCATTAACAAGCATAATAACACTTGAACACAGATAAGAAACATAATCATGGATAGAGACAATAAACACAGCATAAAGATCAGTAACCATTACTCTCATGTATAGAATGTTATTAATAACATCCTTGCATCTCACCTTGCTAAGGAAATTCACTCTACAGCAATATCAAGATCTCACCACGAGATTGAGCTAAGGAGAGTTAGAGAAAGTCTCTTCCTCTCAGTAAATCAAACCCTAGCAATCACTTTTTCAACCCCTTTCTCAGTGGGCGTACATAACCTTATATAGGCGCTAGTTACATAGTGGGGAACAACTAATACATACAAAAGACCCCTGACATCATTTGTCCTCTTTCTAACATCTTCAATACCGCCGTCCTTCATTAGCACTTCAGCGCATTTCCTCATCATCTTCAGCGTCCTTCACATCAGATTGGATAAGATTGGTGACTCGAATCCCACTGAGTCAACATGTCAGTTCTGACAATCCAACCGTTCTGCTCAGCATTAAATGCTCAACCAACTTAATCAGCTTTTGTCGATAATATACCGCTATCACTTATGTCGCTGTGCCCAGTTTCTCTCAGCGCCATCTCCCTGTAAGTGTTAACCGCTGAAGCATACCGCTGTCATCATTCTTTACTCTCACGAATACCCCTTCTTATACAAATCTTCTCTTAAGCACCCCAAATTGGCTTAAGGCATTTTCTACACTCACAACATTACCAAAACATCGTGTTACGTATACTGATGCATGGGGGCAAAAATAGAAAGTTCGGCGTCAAGGAATGAAATCCGTTATCCTTTTAACAGAGGAAATCCCATGCACCCCATTTCAAACACTAGTCAGTATTGCCAGTATCATCAATTCCATGGTCATTCAACTGAGAATTGCACAGGAGTTCAGAGAGAGGTGCACAGATTCATTCGTATGGGAAGGTTTCAAGATTTTTTAGAATTACCTCCAGCGCCGCCAATGGAAGTTCAGCCAATTCAGGCTGTACCGCCGAAGCCTGAAGTTTTTGAAGTAGAAGTTCAGCGGGATCTCAAAGAGTTAAATTTCTCCATCGTGCATTCAACGATTAGTAGAGATGAATTCCATAATAACGTCATGTTAAAGATTCATAAGAGGGATAGAGATGGTAAAGAAATTTTCAGTGTCGCCGTCAAGAACAGCCCATTATTGGAATGGATGAAGAAGCCGGTCAGCTTTTCGGCGGTGGAGCTGTCACCTGAGGCAAGAAGTCATTTGGACCCGTTGGTGTTAACTATTCAAATGGGAAAATTCAAAGTCCCAAGAGTACTGGTGGATCCGGGTAGTTCTATTGATATTCTTTTCAATTCAGCGTATCAGGCTATGGATTCTAAAGAAGAACCTGTGGAACCTTTAATTCTTCCACATATAGTATCTATGGATTTAATGGGATAACATCTAAGCCTAAAGGAGAGGTTAAGTTGAAAGTTGTAACATGTAAGACTTTGGTCATGGATACTACTTTCTGTGTTGTGGATGTAGACTCGCCATATGCAGCAATTCTTGGAAGACCATGGTTACATAGCATCAAGGGAGTACCTTCGACCTATCATCAGCGGTTGAGATTTCCAACTCCTGAAGGGGTCGCCGAATACATTGGTGATTCATCTACAGCAAAAGCATGCAATGAAGTAGACGTCAAGATGCGTGAAACTCGAAAGGCAAGACTAAATGAGAAAAAGAAAAAGACTAAAGAGTTGGTCAAAGCTAAAGAAATAAATGAAGTAGTCACTGACCCTAGCAAATATATCCTCCTCTTTTCTCTGTTAAGCTTGTACATGTCTGTATGTGTCTAGGATGATGAAAACATAGGTTAGATGTGATTCCTGGTATTGAATATCTTGATAGTTAGACTTAATGATGGTATTCCTTATTTTCACATGTCATAGTATGATTCTTGAGTTAAAATTTTGGGAAGAGTCATTTGCAAAAAATGAGTGCCGTACAGATTTTGATCCATAAAGTGAAAAAGGTTGTCAAACTTTGGTGTTTTAGGGTTTCCATGAGTTTTCAAAATTTAGGGCTTTTTCTTTCAACTGCCGACAAGATTAGGTCACACTCTGCAAGCATTGCTGCTATAGTTCTGAGCTATTTTGTTTGTTTTCTACTTTATCAGAAATTGCCCAACCGCCTCCACTAACGAATTTGGCATTTGTTCACAGTCAAGCTAGCTTAATACTGTCAGGAAGTGCTTTTGTTGTTTTCTACACAGGATACTAAATGGCGACTAAGCGGAAAGGAAGTACGGCGTTAACAAGCAAATCCTCAAAGTTCCTCATACCCGCTCAGTCGGTACCCCTTCCTAATCGACATAACTTGAGGAGTTCAGCGGTACCACCGCTAGGTTTTGCACATGATTTTTTCTTGAGCGGCAATACAAGTCAGCAGGCAACAACACCACAGCCAGAGACTCAGCAACAACAGCCAACAGCGCCAACAACAGAACAACAGCAAACTGCAGCAGTGCAGACGGCAGTATATCAACAACAGCCGGCGGCCATCGATACTGTTCTAATACAAGACATAACGCACTTGGAAGGAATACCGGAAGAGGAAGATGAGGAAGAAGTTCCTATGCAAAGTAAAGGAAACGCGGTGAATGACAGCACCATCAAAGAAGCAGCAATTCCCGGTGACACCTCTCATGCAGTTGAAGGATTATCAAGGGCAGTAGGTGGCAGTCTCAACACTAATGGTTTACTTCCAAGGGCAGTCGGTATGGGTCATACGACAAATGGAAACACTTCAAATGAGGTAGCAGGCAGCAGTAGAATGGTAGAAGCTGTCGGAACATCAAGAACAACACCAATAACAGTGTCAGAAGGAAAAGCAGGATCCACTAGCGCTACTGAAGAAATGCTGAAGAAGTTCTTTGAACAAAGCACCATAAATCAAGCTCAGATGCAGTTGTAGATGCAAAGACAGATGGATATTATCCTCCAGAGTAATCTACAATTGGCAGAGCAGCATAGGCAGTTAATGGAAAGTCGCAGCAAAAGTCGCTCAACTCATACAGTGCACAAAGCTCAAAAGAGCAGATCCACGAGGCCAGAGGTGGCAGCGTCCACAGTGAAAAAGCAAGAAGGAAGTAAGAAGACTGGAAAATCTAATCATGGTGAGGAAAGT
>JAJJMA010166162.1:0-20862 GCA_023529015.1 Papaver nudicaule | reverse complement strand
GATTTTGGAATTTATTAAATTTAATTCTTTCTATTCCAAAATTGAAAGCATTTTTCTCAGATTTTAGATAAATTAATATCTTTTTATTTTCTGAGAAGGGTTTATAAAAGAATTTATAACCCTTGTGCTTTGCCCTTGGGAACTGTGAATAGTTCTGTACAACAGGAATGTTTTTGGCAAAGCATTTATAAAGAAAGGGAAATAACTCAGTTTTTGATAAAATCTGGTTGTTTTGAAATCTACAAGGAACTGGTCCCTGTTTTTAGCGCCAAACTATTGATACTAATTTTCCCATATCATACTTCAAGTAAAAATTGTTAGAGATTCGATTGCTTAAGTCGTTAGTGGCCTTTGTTCGTTAACAACCAGAGATTAGTTCGTGAGTTTGAACGGATTATCGTTGGTTATTATGATCCAAGTTGGCTACAGACAACAATCGAGATATTACTTTGAAGACAATCGTCGACAAAATTAACTACACAGATATAACTGAAACAATAATCAACACAACAATTTAACGAGGTTCAGTAGCCTTGCGCCTACGTCCTCGAGGGTAAAATCGTTGTTCTATTATATCAAAATCGATAAAGCTTTCTCTGGTTTACACTAAAAGTCACTTCAATTTGTTAGTGGATAGAGGCTAAATGGAATCTGGAGAATGTTCATCCAAGTATTCTCACTCCTAGCTATCCTTTCCCAAATTCTGCGACCCCTCTAACTGTTGATGAGGGGGGATATTTATAGCATTCTCACGGGCTTCGCTCTTTGCTACCCTTGGTTGCTTCAATCTTCTGCTGCTCCTTGGCTGGATCGTCCATCTTCGGTGACCACCTTTATCATCCAATCCCAGCTCGTCGTACTAATATGTGGAGGATCCTTCTGTATTCATACGTTGTCGGCTCCTCATTGGTCGAGGTTTCTGCTCTCCATAGCTGGCTGAACCAATCCCCAATCGACAAACAACTTTTGTCCTGCTGTCAACAACATTAAATGCGGTGTGACTACTCCTTAACGTGTCTACTTTGGCCTAATCTCCTAGGTTGATGATACTTCGATCTCCTCCCTTGGATTTCATCGTCTCGTGATGAGATGTTGCTTTTCTGAGATATGCTTTCATCCCTCGCGGTTCTCGTTGCCTCCATACGTAACCTCCGGAGATGGCGCTACGTGTCCATCCGAAATTATGCATTAACAACTCCAATGATAAAAGAGTATTTTTCCCATTCTTGTAGAACGAACCGAACCCGGATGCCCTAAATCCCTCATGTCGAAAATGAATCTAAAGCGACGCCGAGCAGAATCGTCGATGTTCTTGATGAATCGAGAATAGCAAGCCAAGAAACACCATGAAGATTTGAAAGAATCACTATTAGAGCGAGGAGATAATTGTCCAGAAGACGAAAAAATAATCGCCAAAATAGCGAAGAAACGTGCCGAAAGACACCAAAAAAACATTATTGAAATCAAAAAAACAAAAAAACATTATTGATTTTAATTAGTATAGTTAATATAGATGGAGATATTTAAAAGTTAATTATTTTTATATATTTTTAATCAAAATGATACATTAAATTAGAGAAGTTCATGGTTGATACATTAAATTAGAGATATTCATGGTTATTATATTAGTGATGGGTTAACAATTATACTTCTTAACTGATACGCAATAACATGAAAAATAGAGGAAAGTGCGTGGAGGTAGGGTTGTCTCAGACATTCGAACCGTGTGCAACATCTAGTTCATATGAACAACCAAAACTGTGGATTTATCTCGATGAACCATATCTTTTTTTGAAAGGTCAGCATTTTATTTATAACACAATGAATAAAGAGCTTAAAAGTTAGATTGCTCCGGCGCAATCATAAATACTTTGACTATTACATAGCTAAACATTGAAAACCTTCCTAAATTTGGCCCCATACGTTAGTATTTGGCCCCATGAAAAAATAATTCTGGCGGTTGTTATATAGCAAAATCGGAAAACCCCTTATAAAAGATGACTGTTTTACCCTTTTTTAAATAGTTGTTAATTACATGATTAGAGTCTAAACAAGATTAATTAGTCTTAACTCTCATATCAAAACAAGATTAAAAATTATCAAACATGATCAACGTGAGAATCACCCAAGTTTTTTTTTAACCAAATCTTGAATCTGAACAACGCTCAATCGGTCTATATATATGGAAACTTAAGCCGATTATGCTTGGGTTCTCGAACAATCGGTGCATATTATTACCAAAGTAAGCCGATTGTTGTTACTCTGCCCAGAAATTTAACCAAATCAATCGGTGCATTTTTACAAACTACTAAACCGAATATAATAACCAAAATCGTTTTATATTAACGGTTATAAAAGACGATTATGGAGACAGGGAAAACCATTTACTTGATCAACCACTAATCGGTTTATCTCATAGAAAACATCTAACGATGTAGGAAATTTTTTTCTATCGGTAGGTAAAACCAAATTTAGAGAACGATTATTTACTGCCACCATAAAATCGTTCGATATGTGCATTATTGTAAACCGATTCCGAACAGTTTTTGAGTAATATTAATCACGACTGTTCGATATCGTAAACCGTGTGACTTTAATTATGCCAGTACACTGTATGTACACGTTATGTCAACATACTTGCATGTATGCCAAGCGTTTTATTTGAAATAAATCCCAATAAATCTTAATAAAGGGCCTTTAGGTTTCTTTTGGGTTATAAATAGGTTAGGTTATTAGAGAGAAAGAATCAGTTTTTTTTTTAATTTCAAAAATCATTTGAGAATTGAGACTAGAGAGATATAGAAGTTTTAAGGTTGAACAATGGCTGTCAAGAGTGAGTTGCAGATTTTGTTGCAAAAAATGTATGCTGCTTTGGATGAATACAAAGAAGAGGAAACCGCGAGGGCTGAAAGGGAAGGTGTTGATCCTAAAAGAATGTGGAAAGTTGGTGGCTTCTTGGTGAGCATCCCTCATCTTAAGATGAAGGTCAGAGATAGTTTTGATTCTGTGTCGATTGAGAAGAAGTTGGTCCGCTTCTTTGTCGATCATTCTGAGGAGTTATCCCAACCCAATTCTCGTCTCTGTCTTATTATTGGTGAGCAACTTTCAATCTATACGGATTCTCCTAACAAAGATTTAGGGGTTGTAGTCTTGGGTCCCAAAGTAATCACTGTAGGGACTCCTCCTATTCGAACTTTCACTACCCGTATTGGAGGTTTGCCTGTATTTGGAATGGTTAGAGATGGCATGGTTGAAGCAACATCCGTTATGGGAGAGGGAGGACATGCCTCGACTAGTGGGGTTAAAAGGAAGCACTAGAGGAGATGGTGAACAAGGGGTTTTTAATTTTATGTTTTATGTTGTTTTATGGTGTTTTATGAAGTGTTTTTATGATTTTACTTGAGGGTTTGTTAGTTTTCTGTTCTACCAATTTAAGCAACAATTAAGAAACAATCGGTGTATCAGAAAATCTATTTCTAACGATTATGGTTGTTGTTTTTATAATCGGCGTTAGAGTTTGTGATAGTGTAACGATTATTGCTCCTGAAAAAACCAGGAGTAAAGTTGTCATATAATC
Source organism: Papaver nudicaule (assembly GCA_023529015.1). NCBI lineage: Eukaryota > Viridiplantae > Streptophyta > Magnoliopsida > Ranunculales > Papaveraceae > Papaver > Papaver nudicaule. Next base: position 17,285 of record JAJJMA010166162.1, on the reverse strand, counting down.
GTTCTACATATATATCTAGATAAACCGATTATATCAAATAAAAACTGGCCCTTTCATTGATTTAGGAAATTGAACACATGGTTTAGGAAATTCTAAAATTACATAATCTAGTAGCTCCAAACTAGCCTGTCATCCATTAATACTTCATCAATGAATCTCGGAGCACGTCTCTTCAACACGTTATAACACTTCTTGAAAGCGTATGGTTGTCGACCTTGGCGTACTTCCCATATAACCGCGAATCTCGCTTTCTAAAATGAAAGAGTGAAAGAAAAGCATGAAGTTAGTATGCAAGAATCTAACAATGAAACAAGTACAAACATGTCTCGATACTCACTTTCCAACTACTAGATCGTTGGGGATGATGGTTAACCATTTCCATAATTCTAACGTACTCTCGCATATCCATCTTCATGTGATCGAATCGAAAGCTCAACATGCTTGAATTTCGTTGTTTTCGATTCCCGTTGCGCTCTACAAAGACTTCTTTGACCCTCTTCCAAAACATAGTGCGGAGTTCATTGGGTCGTTCACGTAGGACATACGCGAATGATTTCACTAGATCTAAGTCTTCTTGCGCGTCCCAATTCCCCCCATTCCCCCATTATCTCCTATTGAATTGAAAAAAAAATAATGGAGGAAGAAGAACTTCAAGTTGATATGGAGGGTATGTGTGTGGGGAGGTTCTCTTATATAGATGTGATCCCAACGGCTCTTTTTCTTGGGAAAACAATCAACAATCGGTATATATTGTGAACCAATTACGCCGATTTCAATGCTGGCCCAAATTTTAAATCAATAATCGGTTAATAAATAAGTCCACAAGAGCCGATGTTTAAACATTTAAAAGAAAATTATTGGACAATGAAGCATCGGTTACAATGAAGTCAACTGAAGGCCGATTGTAAATACAATCGGCTTACAAGATTAAATATAAACGCCGATTATGTCTACAAAAGATACTTTAACGAATTTAATCAACCAATATAACAGTTTGCGATAAAAATCTTGAGGAGACGGTAATGTTTTTCGTACTTGAAGATCTTCCCATTAATTCGTTGCCATTCTTTCAAAGCCCTAGCCAAAATTTCATCATCGCTATCATCCGAAAGTTGAGCTCGGATCAACGTAACCAACTGCATAAATTCGTCGACTCTTTTATGTATTTTTCTCCATCGAACTCCCAACGCATTCCGATCTCGCACAACTTGGCTTCTAGGTTCATCAGCACTGAATTCTTCAGTGACAGTAGTCCACAATTGTGGATAATTCACTTTAACACGATTTCGTTTCATTTCAGCAGGGGTCGGATAGAAGATCATATAGATCTTACAAAGACATAAATCTTCTTCCAACGTAAATTTGGGACGTGGTTTAGGTCCATCGGGTAATGAGTCTAGAGGATTTCTATAGGGTTTTCGAACCTTAGATGACGACGAAGAAGATGTTGTAGATGATTTGCATCGCTTAACTACTGGGCTACCATAGTGTCTAGGGGGAGTAGGATACCATCTCTTAAATGGAGGGGGAGTGAATAGAGGAGGTGATTTATCTGATTTTTTGGTGTAGTAGTAGTTATTGATTATCTCCCTAGTTATGTTTCGAGTTTCGGGTGCAGGAGAAGTTGGAGGCATACCGGTAGAAGATGATGGTTTAGCCATTTTGGGGGTTGGAAACACTAAGAGTTCTTTATGTCCTTTTATAGATGAAAGTCCCAACGGCTATTTTTTTCAAAAATCTGAGATCAATCGGCGTTACTTGAGGGTAACAAACGCCGATTGTGGAGCACAGGAGTTTGAAACATTTGATTACCTATATTCGTTGTAAACAGACTTACAAATACAACGATTGTATATATTTGGCCAACATTGGATATTGTATTAACCGATTATTATCCTGAAATACACTAACTACTATCACATGGTTATGGAACAAAATAGGAAGCATCAATACATGAACAAACATAACAACCATACATTCATAACCAGAAATTCAACGATTTAAGTCTACGACTCTTAAAAGACATAATTTGTTCACCATCATAGATGTCCATAACATAAAATAAACTCTAAAATAAGAACACACAATACCAAAACACATAATAAAACTCAACCAGTGAAACCAGTTCCAAACCGTGTTCGACTGCGGATTAGTTCCCAGCTCGGTCCGCCATTGGCCTCAACAAGTGGACGGAGACGTGCAACTTTAGCACAAAGTGTACAACCACAAGGGATAACATCCACAACCTCACCAACCCTCTTTCTTTTAAGATTACGAGGTGCTTGCGCTTGCCATTCATCATGATCGACAAATCTTTCGACTTGGGGAGGAAGAAAATCCTGATAATCCCTACGCAGGCCAGGAGAATTTTCCCCACGCAAATGTCGTGGTCGTGGAAGAGGAGGATCAATGTGTTCATCCCTTTGACGTCGTGTTTCAATCACGCGTGGATCATCCTTACGAATTGGTGCTGGAGGTTCATGGTAAAGCACAAGTGCAAGGTTCGATTCATCTTCACGAATTGGTGGTGGGGGAGGGCGGTCAATGAGTTCGTTCCTTTGACGTCGTGTCTCAATCACAAGTGCATGATCAGGGCGCATTGGTAGTGGGGGAGGTTGATAAATCACAAGAGCAAGGTTCGATTCAGCATCGCGAATTGGTGTTGGTTGACCACTTGATTCTGGTTCCCTGTTACATAAACACGATGGAAACGACTTAAAAAAATCTAAAGGTATTAAGAGATTAATCGGCCTATATACATTCATACATAAAACGATTTACCAAAATCGGTGCATGTATTTATTAATAAGAACCGATAAATAGAAATAAGCTCAAAACTTTCTGAGAGAACCAGAATCGGTAAACATACAACCAATTATCTAACGATTACTTAAGTTTAACATATATGGACCTGTCATCCATAATCGGTGTTTAATATGCATATCATAAAACGATTTTGAAATGCCAGTAAAGGTTCAAACAATTCAGAGTTACAACAATCGGTATACGAAGTACTTAATGTTCAACGATTGTTTCTGTGAAATAATAATCGTTAGTTAATTGTAACAAAGAAAAACGATTGTTGCTCGAGACCAACAACAGTCGTTATATATTTGCAACTACATACACCAATTCTGGGTGGAAATGAAGGGTTTCGATTCTGCCATTTACGTGTAGAAATCAATTACATTGTAACCATCTGTTAGTTTTACGTACTTGATTGTTGTCGACATAGTGTAAGCTTGCTTTGTTGATTTTGAGAATATGATGAAATTAGGGTTTGTTGAACTCAAAAAAAGAAAAGGTGCTATGAAAGTAGTAGAAGAAGAAGAGAAGAACACATATATATATGATGCAAATGAAATAGAAATGTGATTAAATCAAGAACACACATATCGTTGGATTTAAGCTGAAACAGAAATAGTTCAGCTTTGCAACTCACACAACATAAGCTGAAACAGAAATAGTTCAAATTCCGGCCCTCGCTCTCTCCTCTGGGGTAAGACGACGAGCAGGAACCACAAATAGATAGCAATCACCCCAAGCAACCGCCCAACCATTAGGAGTACTTTTTACTGCCCCATTCGTAAACATGTTCCTCCTTAGATGGCGTGGGACATGAACACATAATTTACATTCAAACCGCCATTCATCTTCTACCTCACCCACTCTTTTTCGTCCTAAATTACGAGGTGCTCTATTTGCAAAGTGATAATCACACACATCCATCCATGCAGGAAAATCTGCTCTATCGATAATTACAGAACTTGGTTCAGCGGTCCTGATGCAAAAAAAAAAAAAAAAAATTATAATAAAGACTTACGGCTTATAATAAAGACTTACGGCTGGTAAGTTAAACAACTAAAAAAGGAAGTGGGTTTCGATTGTTACCTTTCGATATCCCTCGCGCCACCATTCTCAGCTGAATCCATCAAAGTTTCGAAAACCGATTACTCTATGTATTAAGCCTTAGCCACGTAACTGAACTGATGAGGTCATCAATAATCGGTTTATATATATCACTACATCTAACGTTTATTCTTCTTAAAAAACATAATCGTTCAATCTATAGGCAGTTATCCACCGATTACAAAACTACGTAACTTGCATGGAATTTTACATGAAGTGCTGATGATCAATAATCGGTTCATATATATCACTACATCTAACGTTTGTTCATATTAAAAACATAAAACAGAAAACGATTGTTGCTAGTGAAGATGAACAATCGTTGGATATGTTGTTTCGGATCCAACGATTCTGGTATTATCAGCCGAAAAAATTGCCGAAAAATCAGAGTTTCATGCAACCAAATCACGTATAATAAGCAACTAACACTAAAAACGATTGAGATAAGATTACACACCTTTGACTAAGTTTCCGGCTTGATTCTCGAGTGGGCGGATTCGAAATTTTTGTTTTTGTTTTTGTTTTTGTTTTTGTTTGAGAGTGAAATGATTTTGGTTTTGAAAAGTTTTTGGGTTTAAATATTTTAGGGTTTTTGGATTAAGGTTAAGTTTACTATTTGGGGTGGGATTAGTTAGTATGATTAATTAGTAGTGAAGGGTAATTTAGTATATTCCACCCCTGTGAAGACATCCCATAACAACTCACCCTAGATGGGTTTAAATTTTCATGGGGCCAAATACTAACGTATGGGGCCAAATTTAATTAGGATTGAAAAGCTAAAGTATACTAAGCACCTCATAAAGTTCCATATACCACCAATTCACAACCTTACTACCTCTGTGAACGTACCTGAAGAGAAGCCACTGCAACACCTATAAGTAGATAAGTGAGGGGAATATGCATGATATTTCTCTGTAGAACTGTTCCATACATTATGTAAATCAAAATGGGACTTTAAACTAACCCTCCAATGAAGTGAAGCAACTGCGAGAGCGGCAGATAAGAACGCAACCCCTGAACCGTGGACCTACCGAGTTATTTAACTCCCCGTAAGCAGAATTGACGTGGCGCCGACGTGTTGCAACTTTTTTGTCTGAGTCACCGACCAAAACCCAGACATTTCTGACATTGTTATTTGTTTAATTTCAGCCGTCAGATATTATCCTACGATCTATTCATAACCTTACGATCTATTGTCCTTTGGGAGATTAAAGTTAGGGAGGAAGGATCTTTACCTGATTAAAATAACGTTATCTTGACATTGTGTCGTAAATTTTTTGATAACTTCCGAACGACAATGAATTTGAAGCTAATTTTTTGGGAGTAGAAATGTTTATAAAGACAGTAGACAGTAGTCAGCTGGAATATGAATACGATAGGCAGTAGAAATGTTTACATTTTGCTGTGGATGACATAGGCAGTAGTAAATGGGTATTGCTGTGGCAGTTTTGGCAGTAGAAATGTTTACATTTTGCTTCCCTAAAATTGCAAATCCCTTTTTAATTGCAAATCCCTTTTTAATTGCATAGCGTCTATACATCTCATAAATGTCGTCGACATCGTTGAATAACGTTCCGACCTTTGGCACCACTATTTCACCATTATCATGTAAATCACTACTTGAGTTTCCCTGTTCTACTACTCGAACCATGACTGCACAGGAAAAAAAAAATGTTAGATTTAGTGAGTAAACTGACATTTAACTGTAATTCAGTAAAAACAACCCAGACACAGAAACTCTACATATAGAAGGAAAAAACCCCACTGATACTTCTCATCAGAAAACAAATTAAGTTGTAAAACCAGATCTGAATTTTGATTATAAAACCTAAAATTAAAATAATAAAACAATGGTTTGTATAACAAATTTACCTGTTAATAGTAATATTGATGAAGGTGAAGTCTCTATCTTACATTTAATCGGTTTTTGACAGTGATTTTCTAAGAGGCAGATCGATGAAGGTGCAATTGTGTGAAGAAGATAAGAAAGGTAATTTTGTAAAAGACCCAGATCTAGATCGTAAGGTTAAAAACGATTCATTTACCTAATATCTGGACGGCCGAAATTGACGAAACAATAATGTCAGAAAGTCTTGGTTTTGGTCGGTGAGTCAGACAAAAAAAATTGTGACACGTCGGCGCCACCTCAGTTCTGTTTTTGGGGAGCTAAATAACTCGGTCCATACATAATTATTGCAAGCCTATTTGCGAAAGTGCTACAGGGCTCCCGGATCTGTCCACCAGCTTCTCCCCCGCCTATGTGGCTGGATCTTAGTGGTCGGTGGAGCAGCAGGGGGTCCCGCCCGCAGTTTTTGGTCCAGTAGGGAAGCGCCACGCATAGGCGGAGAGAACCTGGTGGACAGATCCGGTGGGCGTTTATCATTTTCGGCCTATTTGTCATTTTGTAAGGCAAGACAGAGAAAGCCTGCATTAGTAGACCCCGCATGTAAACTCTAGATTGAATACTTGTCTCGTGCATGACTCTTCTTTCCGTGATGTGTTCAAAAGAGTCCGTCTCTGCGGACCCCCTAGGCAGTTGCAATTTTTATTTTTATTTTTTTTTGATAAATCTCATAAAATTTCATTCATGATAAAATAGAGATTACATGGATTTCAAGAACATCAAGATCAAAGATCAAAATACAATAGAAAGGTACTAACAAAGAGCATTCCGTGAGGAGAAGTAACGAAACACCAACAAGAGTACCAACCAACCCAAAGATTGAAGGAATGGTTTTTGGATTATAATCCAACCATTTTGATAGAGTATTTTCTTCTAAAGAAAGAGATCCTCTCATAAAAGGAGAGTAATATGCCCAAAGTCTTGAATTTTGATCATCATACTTGAACTTCCACTTGAATTCTCCACTAAAATCACAAAGAAATGCCATGAGTGCCTAGAAGTAGGCACTCGTAAATCATTTGCAAGAACATCAGCCACATCAACTTCATCCACAGACACCTGCCAACCAGATGAAAAAACCGGTTCCTGTCTAACAGAGGTAGAAGGGTTAGCAGAGATGTCACCAGAATGAAGAATGGGAAAGTTGTATGTCACTGGGGTACTAATAGCCACCGGTGGTTCAATCTGCCAATCGAATGTTGGAAGTCCAGGAAGGGGTTGCAGATTGTCGTAGAAGTTAAACCAATGCTGCTGAGATTCCATGTCTTGAGGATGACCTTTTCTAGTTCTAAAGATAGGTGCTTCCATGGAAGGGCTGAGGTCTCTCAAGGGGGTTGGAGCAGATGCAGAAAAGAGTTCAGACATATGTCTAACTTTCTGAACCTTCGGTGTAGGTGGTTGTGCACCAAAACTCGGGTTAGACTCTGGAAGGTCCTCCACCGTGTGATGACGCTTCCTTGAATAAGTAGCAAAAGGTTGTGACCCATGTCGATGATAGACGTTAACTCGAGGCAAACCTTTCTCCAATGAAATGTCAAGCCTGACAAAACCTTGATGCTGTTGGATGTATTCCGCAACTTCTGAAGCAAAGCACAAATTCAAGTAATTTGATAAGGGAAACTCCCCTTGGTGGATAATGTCCAGGTGATCAAGTGCATCAGAAGTATTTTGTTTCGATTTCCCTCTATTGGTAAAAACCGGAAATCCATGAAGCAGGCCATCTAAAGATTTAGTCGCAGGAGCAGCAGTAGTAGTCGGTTTCTGAGTCCGGGTCGGGTCTGTTACCCGGGTCTGGGTGGACCGGATGGTAACAGGCACCTGTTTTGGTCTTGATGTGTGGGGCACATGTGAAATTCGCACCGATTCTGAGTCTTTAGATTCCTCAAAAATATGGACACGTGCCATGTTATGAACGACCTTATCCGTAACATCAGATGAATCTTGTTTAGCTGCTCGAGAAGATCTTTGTTTTGTCGGAACGCTGTCAGAGAAAGAAGCTGAAAGAAGGTCACCCTGTAGTAGGCGAGAGTGGCCCTTATCCTTTGTATCAACTGATTCAGATTTAATCCCAGAAACAACAGTAGAATGAAACATAATAGGGGTAATATTAGGCAATTGAGGGTGAGAAACCGGTGGAGGTCTAACCCTATGAAAGTCTTGAACCCTGACTACCCTGTATGCATTTGATTGGGGTGGTTGTTGGAATCCATGCATGTGTTGAATCAGTTTCCCTTTCATATGCTTATCTATCTTATCCCAAGGAAAACTGGGATTATCATGTTGGAATTGGGCAAGGTGTGGTTTCTCAGTTCTAGAGCAATGTCTAGCCGTATGTCCTAGAATACCACAAATTGTACAATACTGCCTAAGGTTTTCATAAACATACTTAACCCATATCTTGACCCCCTTGTAGCTAAAGTAGTGTCCTGGTGAGAATGGAAGATTCATATTCATGGTGATAAGAGCTCTAGCAATGGGCTGTGAGAGGTCCAAATAGGAAAGTTTACCAGCTTTTCTGAGCTCCAATGACAATTCCTGAATGCTAGTTGAACTAGGAGGAAGGTTATGCAGTTGAACAAAGAAAGTAGCCCGCTGAAAGCAATCAACAGGGTTAGATCTAAACCTGCACCAGTCCTTTACAACTACATTATACTCACCAAGAGTCCAAGAATCTGAAAGCAAAATAGTCTGCTTATCTTGCATATTGTTGAAGGTGATCTTTAGCACTCCTCTAGTACCACAGTCCTGAACTGAGTGGACTTGGATTGGTAGCCAAAACGTTTTTATACGATTTCTGATTGAAAAAATTTAACCAAACACCAAATTGAAAAAAATATTGCCTAATATAAATTTTGAGCACTTTCAAAATTTATATTAGGCAATATTTTTTTCAATTTGGTGTTTGGTTAAAATTTTTCAAAGTGCTTTACTTGAAAAGCACTTTGGATTTAGGCCAACTCTTAAAAGCTCCCCAGGAGGAGCTTTTAAAAGCTGAAAAGCACTTTGAAAAAATATGTCAATGTTAATTTCACTTTATAACCCTACAATAATTATTAAATGACAAAATATACCCTTAAATCTTTAATACTATAAAATTTTATTCTTAATATCTCTTGATCTTTATTGATAATAATCATGATTTGCGAATTATATTCTAAATTGCTAAAAGTTTAATGGAAGGTTAACTGGTATTAGGGAAATCAATAAAACATATATATCCATAATAAAACTAAGAATAAATGTCAAAATATTTAATTATGAAAAGTATATGTATTTTTGTCATTTTGAACAATAACAATGGTTGGACATGATATTTACCAAACGCTGTTTCATAATTTTTTTAATCTGCTTTACTTTTTTATTTATGGTTTACCAAACACTCAGCTGCTTTTTCCAAAAACCACAACACAACTTTTAAAAGTTGAAAAACGCTTTTGAAAAACTGACAGCAATACCAAACTTAGCCTAAGAAGCCCCATCAAAATTCCCGAATAGCAGAAGTTGAAACCCCTTCACATAAAAATCCATAATCTGTATGTTAATGAAATCAAAGGGTTTATAAGCCATAAAGTTGAACAAAATCATTGACCAGATTTCAACCAATCGCCCAAGTTTCCGATTATGTGATATGAAGAACATGGAGAGATCAGAATAGTCTTCATTGATTTTATTCGAATACCAAAATAAGTCTATGACCCCCAAATTCCTCTCTTCTCTGACTCAATTAGTAGTAAAGAAACCATGCAGATGACAAAGATAAATCAAACTACCACCTTCATAGCAGTAACAAACCAGGAATACAGGTCGAAGACTCTCCTTGATTGTAGTTGTATCCTTGATTTTAGTCATAACAGGAGTGAGAATCATATGGAACCCAACAGTGGGTTGATGAAATAACCACCAACAGAATCTGATAGGGGGTTTGTCCTAAAATGAACAAGCTAATAAAATTCAGTAGATGGAGACTAAACATGTTCATGTAACTCCCCAAAAGTCCGTTGGTGTTTGATAAAATCTTCACACCACAGAATAGTTGTCAAAGAGGTTAAACTGTGCATTTGAATCGTCCGAGTTCAGGTGAGAAGTAGTTGCCAAAGAACGTTGGCAAAATTCCTTGACTGTATGACCAAGCTTCGACATCATGGGATCAATCACCGCAAAACTGAATACAAGTGAACATCCACCTAAATCTATTTGAAACCTGAACCCAGTCCACCGGAAGTTACTTAACTTACCATGAATTAAATCCACCATTCCCTTGACTGTTATAAAGTAACTATCTCTCAGGTTAAATCCCGCTATGTCTGCGGCAAACGCCGAGTTACTGAAGAATTCTTCAAAAGGGTAGATTTTTGACATTTCCGCTGATTTGATTGATTCAAGAGTAACTAAATAACCCAGGGAAGTTGTTGTCGCAGAACCATAATCGACGAGATTTCCATTCAGAGTTTTGAAAGAACAACTCAGAGATTGAGTTGAATTGAACTTAAGAGGTAGAGAATCGAGGTAATACCAACCACAAGGCAAAAAATAAGAGAAAGGATACTAACCCATTACTGTTTCTTTTGAATGAACTTGGCTTAGATTACATGCAGCCGCAATTGACCATGCAAATCTGAAGATTTGGGGCAAACTCGGTTTACTGAGTTATATCCGATCCACGGAGCACTCTGTCTCTCCTCTTTCCCTTAATACACACACAATATTCTAGTCCATGAACCACATCGTTTATATATATACTGTATATTGACGCGTGTCATTAATTTGTTGTTAATGCATAGATTTTAGCATTATAAATGATCAACCATATTCTCCCAGTACAATGTCATTTTTGCCCACCATCATGTGAACCACTACCGTCGCCGCTTCCACTACTAGTGGCGAACACAGTTGTGCCATTGTCTCCTCTACCACGCACCACTACACTAACTCCACCGTATTCACTACCACTCCTGAAATCCACAAAAACCACTGTTATATTATTTAATTATTAGTTAATTAAATAATTATCCATTTATGAAAATATATGTATTAATAAGTCATTTGTTATGTAAACTTAATATTTGATTTGTGATCCTCCTCCGTAGACAAATCCTAGTTTTTTATCTAAACCAACTTGTCACAGTCTGTTTTATATTAAAGAAATTAACAATTCATTATAATCTAAAATAATAATCTAGGATCCTTCTGTGAAATCGTACAAATCCGCTAGATTCAGATAAAACCTACACATTATCTATACATATATCCAATACGTACCATGGTATACTTAGAGAAAATTGAAGAGAAAAATGATTTGAGAGTTTAAAAATGAATGACTTCATTATCACGTTAAGAGTCTAATGGAGATGTTCAAAAATAAGAGAGTGAGATTGTTCAAAGTGTTAGGGCATTGTCCGGTCAAACCCACTAGCGTTGGTATGTCAAGCTAGTTGTCAGTTTTAGGTGTCAAAACTCAATTCTTGATTTAGCCTACTAGAGTTTAGATTTCGGAATTGGGATATAGACAAAGTAGTAGAGACCTTGAAGACGAAGACTGTGAAGACAAAGAAGACATCAATTATTCTTCATCGACAAAAGGTTAGTAGGAGTTATGACTTTATGGAAATTCTACTATTCTACTTTCTCTATTCTTTCGAAATATAGTCGACTACTTTAGTAGTGATAATAGCGATTGAGATCGTATTCTTGTCTAACGTGGCCTTGTGTCATGACCAGTGTTTGATCCCACAAATACTGTGAGTATAAGAATGAATGAGACAGATTCGGTGCCATGTGTCCATTGCAATGGTTTGCTTGCAAACTGTTAGTTGGATATGGATGAATCTAAAGGAGTACTCTTGAGCAAAGAGTCCATGGATCACAGCTGAGGACGTTCACACGTCTAAGTTCTGGCTCAGCCCAGTACTTCCAGCGGAATCCAGATTTGACGAAATCTGACAGGCGCACGGTTCACGAACCGGTTTGCGTACCAGACACTCGGAAATTCCCTGAGTTCGAGATGGCTATTTTGTTCACGTACCAGTACGTGAACCTGACGGTAGTCATCTTGATGGTGTCGGATTTAGTGAATTAATATTCTCCTAGAATTTCACTTTGAGTCAAATTCCAAAACTCCTTTATCTCTTAGATGGACTTGTGTAAAACATAAACTCTTTTGTGTTCCATCTAACGATCCTCAATGAGTCAATAAGATAAGATTATCTCTGGTCTGTTGGATTTCTATCTTGAAGTGTTTTTGAGCTAACAAAACACTTGGCAGATAATTCTAAAAAGAATTCCAATTGAGATTAATCTCTATTACTTGGTTGTCAAGTTTAGGGTTTCCCTAACTTGTGGGACAAGTAATTGATTGCTTTATTCCAAAGCAACCTATCTTATTGAGTGCTATAAATAGAGGTGTCTACGGACAAATACCGCAAGCATCAAGCATACGTGAAGGTCCTTAGGGAAGGTAGCGTAAACTCTTTTCACTTAGGTGAATGCTTGTTGTGGTATAGTCATCCTCTATAGGTTGCAGCTCCTCTGGGAACTCCCTACGACTATAAAGACTTCTCTTGAGAGTTGGGAAGCACAAGTAGGAGATTGAAACCATCTTTGGTTGAAATCGGATTAACCTGTAACCTTGGTAACCTGATCACGTTCTTGTCTATTCCATAGTCCGTCTCTTCTGCTATACGGCTATTCAAGAACTGATACGTTACTCAACAAGGTTGGAAAGGTAGCAACGCACGGCTGCACTCGGTGTTGTAAGACCTAGTTAGCTCCAGTTATACAAGTTTCTTAATTGATTCTTCGTGTATAACTGAGATAGATAGGAATTGGGCATTGCTTACTTGGTTTGCGTGTCAGCCTCGATTTGTGAAGTAGATTTCCGTATGACCTGGATTTAACAATCCGAAGGAAGTCATCTTATGTGTGGTAAACTGATAGAGGACAGTTACACCATACGTCAACAGTAAGGTTGCAAAACCAGTATTGCTGACACAAGCCTTTGACAGCGGTCAAAGCAACTCCTAGGCCTGTAAAGGACGTCAGCTGGGGGAATCAATTGTGCGTGACGATCTGTGGGGGATCTAGAGACGTAAGGAAGGCGACAGTATCCAATTCGCTTGGAGGGCTTGAGTTGGTCTCTGCTACATCCCAGACCGAAGTCTTATAGTAGGCTAGTGTTTGTAGTCAGTTTGTACTGGGCGGTGTTCAAACTGGACGAGGTCCCGAGGTTTTTCTGCAAGGCAGTTTCCTCGTTAAAAAAAATCTCTGGTGTCTTGTGTGCTTTTACTTTCCGCATTATAACTCTGATTTATAATTAAAGCACCAAGTAGTACGTTATCCAATAACCGCTGAGTTTAACTCCGATCCCAACTTTGTTGAGTTGATCCCCAAGATCACAACTCCGGTTATCTAGGTTTGGATATTGATTTTTGAGATCGTCCAACCTAAACCATAAGACTCACGAGCCAAAACGAAAAGTTGGTAGTATTTCGGTACCCCTTCCTTTTCACAAAGAAATCAAGAAGAAGATGGAGAAACGTAAATATTTAACAAACTGAAGTTAATTATAACTATTTTTTTTTTTAACGAAGAAAAAAAACATTTTATAGATTGTTATAAAAATGTAGATGGTGAAAAATGAGAGAGGGACAAGATTGTAAAAACACTCTCTAACCAGGCCTAACCTAGAGGCAATTGCCTATTCAGGCACATCTCTATAGCTCAGAATGCAACCCGTTCTACGAGCCGAATAAACTCTCTATGAGTTCTCTCTTATAACCCCCGGTGGAGAGGATGATATCATAGAGCAGTACTGATAATCTCACAAACACATTAAACCCATTAATCTGCTTCATGTCGACATCGCGCCTCGAATTCCTCGGCATCAGAACCAGATCACTATATGGTACATGGTGAAGAGTTAACAGAGACGCATCCTCATGGATTTCCTCTTTATACGACTCAACATTCGAGTCTTAATGAAAACCTCAGGAATATCGAAGTTCTAGGCCTGTCCAGAACTCCCTGAGAAGCATACGGCAGCCTAAACAGGCTTAAACAGACCTCATCCCAAACTCAGGATGGTCTAACATACCATGGATAAACACGCCATGACTTCAAGTATGTTGTAGCGTAAACACGCACACCATAACCAAGGCATACCCAGCACGCACCAGCTGCAACAAGGTTGACCTTGGCCAAATGCCAAAGTCAAAACGCCATATAGCATGGCATTACGAACCAAGAGCCACCATGAGTTCACGAGAAACTAGCCTCGGCCAAAGGCCAAGGCCGTGGCGCCATGATAACGGGGCTAGCGCTTAAGCGCTTTAGAAGTTAGCCTTGGCCAAAGGCTAAGGCCGTGGCGCCATGAACCATGGCGCCATGATAACGGGTTAGCGCTAAAGCGCTTTGGAGGTTGGTCTTGGCCAAAGGCCAAGGCCGCAGCTTCTTGGGCCATGGCGCCACAAGCCAATGGCGCTATGAACTCCTGGCCTTGGCCAATATCCAAGGCCACTCCTATACTCGTGTCCTGGAGGCACCACACTCACGTTGGTCATGACAATTAGTCATACGACTCTACTCAGACTCAACTCAACTCAACTACGCAATATCTGCGTATCACTCGAGACATCAAAAAATCACACGAGGGGATAACTTTAGGGGTATTGGTCTGGCGGTCTACGACAGTTGAAAGAAACTAATGGAGATAGTGGGCAGTTACGAGAAGATGGCGCGAGTGGACATGTTCTACACAACTCAGGCAGTTACAGAAACCAACTCATGTCCTCCACTCCCACACTCTTCCACGACTTCCACCTTCTCTGTCGAGAGATCAGGGTGAGTTCAAAACTATAAATAGAGGCCTCCTCTATCTTCCAAGGCAGAAGATCTTCCAGAAACAACCAGATATTCAGAACACCTGAATAAACCAGAGCCTCAGAAGAAAACACATCTGAGCAACCCAACACACTTCTAGCCTTGGAGATTTCTAGTCACTTTCACGACGGAAATCTTGAACTCTTACACCTAAAACACATCCTCAACCTGATCTCAAGTTTCTTCGATGTTTCCCTCCCTAGATCAACCTCTATCCTCTCTGTGACCGAAGCAAGACGTGAACGACCATTGACTTGGTTTAGGCTCGTCTTGTTCGACTTTGATCTCGAACACTACGAAAGTACCCAGAGACGGTGGATTGTTTTTCCAGGTAAAAACAAAAAAGTTACACGATCAGCCTCTAGAGTTATCCTAAACTCCGAGGGACATAGGTAAGTTATTTTCTCTTACATGTTTAACCATTTTATGTGCCACAACATTTCAAACTCTATTTACATACGCACATGACCATTGATTTTTTTTTTTACCAACAAACTTAAACATCTACTTATTATACATTCATCCTACCAGTGAGAATGTACTTTTGGTTGTTGTAGGAGCTTCACCAGTGACAAATTATCGTTCTCAAAGATGACCTGCTTGTAATGTAATATATGCGCACACCGTATCACATGTAAGAACCCCTTCGACTTGTTTTATGTTTCTTGCATATTGAAGGAGTCTCATGGCACCCACGAAGTTTCCTGCATGATCTCTTTTTAAAACTGCTATTCCAGCCACATTGTGATCAGGCAACATAAAAGCATCAAGTAACCCTCAGTTGGGGGCTGCCAATGAGGTTAAACAGTATTCCGTCTCTGCAAAATAATATTAGTAGACATAGTGACGAATGCAAGATGCTACCAGTGACAATATTGTTTAATTTGTTTTGCGATTAATTGTGAATTTGAGGTGCTATGCTGGAATATATGTGCACATTTATGCTTCCATAAAGCCACATGACATATGTAATGTGATGTATTGTGTCATGATGCTGGAAACCAATGCTACTATTTTTGTTTGCCCAGGTAATTATCCAATCTTTTACATTAGTTTATCCATTAACTATGTTGACCAATTGAGGAGCACAGACACGCCAAACTGAACCAGCAAAAGAGAATTGCAAGAACAAGTGAGTTGTTGTCTCTGGAGCCTGATTGCACATTGGTCACATTTTATCTCGTCGGGACCTCAGATTGAAAATTCTTGTCCTGACTGGGAAGAATATTGTGTAGCAGTTTCCAAAGAAAATGCATAAATTTCAACCAAATTGTGATTTTGAGTTAGCAGGTGACTTGTAACCATTGAGTTGTATGTATATTTGGTTGTAAAATGTCCAGTAGAGGCGAGTGGCCAAACTAACTTGTCTTGTCTCATCAGATTCAAAGGAATAGTGAGTATGTGGCGTACCTGATCTTGAGTAAACAATTTTTGAAGGAGACCCAAATTCCAGGATTGATTATATTCCTCTACTAGTTCAACAACATATTGATATCATTGAGATTAAGCTCATGTGGTTGTAATATTGAGCCTTTGTTGTTGGGAATCCACCGATGTCTCCAAATATTTATGATTTTTTCGTTTCCCACTTGCCAAATCGAAAGTCGTCGTAACTGTTGCAACCCATGATAAATACTTTGCCAAACCATGATGTACTTGAGATTGCAATTAAGTAAATCTTGATATGAAAAAGATTTATTCTTTAATATCTTAGCCCAGAGAGAATCTTGATTGTGAAACAGCTGCCACGCCATTTTAGTTAAAAGGGCAGAATTATATACAACTAGCTGAATTCTTAAACCCCAACCCTCATATTCTGAAGACATAAGCTTGGCCAATTCTTGTAGTGCTTTGAGCGACTAGAATAGTGATTCTACCAGTAATTACTCTAAACTACGTCCATGGCAGATATGGTATCTTGTGGAAGCTTTAAGCAATGCATTGGATACAGAGGCATGGTACCTAACATTCTCTGGAGTTGAGCACTTCTCACAGATTCAGAGAGCATTTTCCCTTGCCATCCTTGCAGCTTAGTTTGCATTTTGTCAACCAGATAAGAACAATTGTGTGTTTTGACTCGAGACATAAAGAGAGGAATTCCCAAATATCCCCCCCTAAACCAATAGTTTTTATTTAAAGAATTTGCGCATAATGGTTGCATAATGATCGAGGAAGATGTTTATTAAAGAAAATTGTAGATTTTTGTAGATTCATTACTTTCCCAAAAGATTGCTAAACTGATCCAACAGTGATTGAAGATACCTTTCTTCTGTTGGTCAGGCTTTGAGGAAGAGAAGAATGTCATCCGCAAAACAAAGATGGGTGATACTTGGACTCGTTCTTGCTACTTTAACGCCATCAATTTGTCCTTGCTTTTCTGCATTGTACAACATACGGGACAACACTTCTATACACAAGATGAATAAATAAGGCGATAGTGGATCACCTTGTCACCGACATCTAGTTGGTGTGAAAGTTTCACATGGGACTCCGTTTAATAGGTTTGAGATAGTAGTCGTCGAGATACATTGATCAATGAGATGAATCCAATTTGCATGAAATCCCAATTGAGATAGTATGGCTTTCAGGAAAGTCAATT
>JAJJMA010166156.1:0-11750 GCA_023529015.1 Papaver nudicaule | reverse complement strand
TGTTCCGAGTCTTCTGACTCATCTGATTCCTAAAAATCTGGTCTGGAATGTCAAAATACATTAGCAGACAACACTTGAAGACATTGACTAGGGACTAATTCAGACAGTAGGATGGTTTTATTCGAGTTGGAAAAAACGTGGCCGTGGCGTTTTCCAACTTAAAAAAGGCTGATTTAGGGACCGGCTGATTTTCTAGGGAGACCGGATTTAGTATCCCTATCCTAGAGTGTGTTATAAGGGGTGTCAAAAAATTATGAAAAGTCTAAGTTACCTTTTTAAATTAAGGATGAGACCAAAATGACCCTAAATCATTAAGAAAACCCTAAAACCTTAACCAAAATCTGAAAATCAGTTTCATTTTATTTTCAACGCCTCCTTCTCTTCTTCATCGTCTCCCTCTTTCTCCCTCGGTCTCCCTAAATTTCATTTTCGTCTGGATTAAACCGTAGAAATCCAACCGAAATATTAAGTTTCCTGAATTTTCGTCTGGATTTGTTAAGTATTGCATGCATTGTTTCCAGACGAAAAATTGAATTTGTTAAATTGTGTCACAACCAACCTAGCCGAAAATAGTGTAAACTGTGAAAATTCCAGACGGAAAAAAAACAATTTCGTCACATAGTTGGTTTTCGTCTGGATTTTCTTGAAAACATCCAGACGATTTTTGGTTTCGGTTTGATTATCTAGGTCAAGTCCAGACGAAAATATGTTGGATAAGGGGTTTTGGAAAAAGCTTTTGAATAGCCCTATTTTGTCTCATTACCCGGTCTTCCTAGTAAAACAGTCGGTCCCTAAATCAGCCTTTAACTTAAAGGTGCAAAAAAAATTACTTTTTCGACACTTCCCTTCCGGGCCTTCTAAACATACAGAGAAGAAAACAAATCAAAACCGACTGTGAGACATGGGCTGGGAATGTGGGCCATGACAAAAACAATTTTAGGAAGATGCAGGAAGTTTCACCAAAAGAAAGCTTTTGCTGCGAAACTACAATGTGATTCGAACAAGACAAATCAAAAGCTACATATCTTAGCTGACAAACGCGGACTACTTCAAAGAAGCTAAATGAAAGAAAGGTAAGAAAAAGTACACACACTCCAATGTTGATCTTAATGTATACTGCAACGGTGAGCCCTCTGCTCACTTACACTCCACTTAACTTCAGGTGTGAATGCTACCTCAACTCTTGATAGTGTATGAGGCACTTTATATCAATTCAGGAAATAATTTTTAGCTCTTAAGTTGTTGAGCATATGCTCCAAAGAGATGAATCCACGCTCAAATGGTTATGTGACCATTTGTCCTGATGGTATATGACTTTAAAAATCCCAAAGTGGTTGTCATAGTTGTTCCTTTACACCACTCTAATGACTCCTTCTTGTAGTGAGCCCGTTTTTATAAATTAAAAGGTGTAAATCACGTCATGTGTGAGTCCAAAATGTAATGAATCAACGTGTGTATCAACACTCTCAATACTAGTTTTAGGGTTCTCCTTGCCTCTGGCTCCTGAAGCAAGAGTCGAGATCAGGAAACATGGGAATTCTTCTTTTTTTTTTTTTTTTTTTTAAGTTTGAGAGAGTATGTAATTAGATAAAAATTGTCTAAACATATTGTTGATACATAAACTTATTTTTGGTGGAAAGAAATTAATTTCAAGCTATTAGAGCATGCTCGGTCAAACCCACAGGCGTTGGTATGTCAAGCTTGGTTGTCATAATTTAGTGTTCAAAACTCGTACACTTGAACATGTCTATTAATAGTCAGACTTCACTAGGTTAGACCTTTAGGTAGACGATGGCTGGTAAATCTGGAAGATTGATCAAGAACTGAAGACGAATGAATAACAAATGACAATATCCTTCTTCAGCAAAAACGTTAGTCCTTATAGACACAATGATTCCGGTGGTCCTCTGCTCTGAGCTGCCTAGGGACTACCCCGTCTGCCCGAGGCGGATCAAACTTGAGTCAGCTGTTAGATACCGAGTCAGCAAAACCCGACTCAAGTAGAGCCATTCCCATTTTTACTCGCTCTTCTTCTTTCCGACTCTGAGTGAGTGAGCGACAAATTTTCGGTCTGAAGAAAAATGGCAACTTTTTCTTTTTATCTCGCTTCATCTTCCTCTCCTTCTAAAATCAATAGCGAAACAAACCTTCCTAATCTGATTCTTAACTTAGGTGTCTCACCATCTTCTCATATCTTACCTTCTCCATCCTCATCCTCGCCTTTTCTAAAACCCTTACTCCTAAAACCCTTGAAAACGTCTCCTCCACTCAGGGCAACAACAAGAGTGGAGCAAAAATACACTTACCCTGACCCAATTCCAGAATTTGCAGAATTTGTAAGTAACCCTTTTCTTCTATAATTCATTTCATTCCATCCATCCAAAACACCAAATTCCAAATTGGGTTTGTTGATTTCTTTACAGGAAACCAAGAAGTTTAGGCTTGAGATTTTGAAGAAGTTGTCAAAGAATAAGGAGTCATTTGAAGGTGACTTAGACAAGGTTGTTCACGTCTGCTCAGAGGTAATACTTCAAGCGTTTGTTCTATTGTTTGGTGCATTTTGCTTTGGTCAATTACCTTGAACTTTTGTTGAATGATGTTCTTCATTCAAGTTACACATAGAGTATAAACATGCACAGTTACTGCGCTCTAATGCATACTGATATGTCTCCCACTTGGACAAACTAACTAGCTAGGTGTGGGTTGCATTTGAACACGTCCAAATGCAATCTGATAAATCAAACTACTAGTGAGGAACCCATTGGTAATAGATGCTATTATTTGAGGTACTTACAGGTTTAGACTTGCTAGTTTCCATTTTCTTTTGCTACAATACTAGTGTTGAAAAGTTAGTTGAGCGTGAACAGGCATTATTCTACAAGAAACACATTTAGTGCAATTCTCCCTTAGTTTATGAGCTTGAACGGCTCTCAAATATTCAAGTTTTGTGTAGAATATAATATGCTCCATTACCCCCCCTCCTTATAGCATTTGGAAGTAGTAGGGTTTATATGTCATCATCCTATCAAGCAGGAGTTATATGTCACCCATCATGCCAGACATCACTAGAGGAGAAGTCCACAAGGACCATAACCTTTGCCACTCTACAGGCTCCTTAACAAATTGCTCTTCTAGGATCATTACCTCATAGCATTGGAGGAATTATATGTCATCCCACTAAGTAGGGGTTCAAACTGTCAACCTTATTGAGCGCCATTTATCTTTCCTGTCAACTCTTGTGTTTCTAGTTGTTCAACGGAAGAAGAAAGCTTATCTGTAATCAGTAATAGAGTTCCATAATTAGAGATTTTAATCTAAGACAAAGCATAAGAGTTATTTCGTAACTTGCTCATCATGCTAGCTTTTGAAGGGTAGGAAGTAATAGACAATAATTGGTTTGATGGAGTAGTTGACTTCATTTCACAGTGCGCAGTTGATGACTTATATTAACACACTAGCAGTAAAGGCATTCACAACTTAGTATATGTAGCATCACATGTCTGCCGAGCAATCCCAATTCAAGTCAGCATGAAACTTGGAATAGACTTTAAAATATTTATTTTTCAATTGGACAATAGGTCTGAATAAATAGATTTTGGAAATAAATCCCTAACATGGAAAAGTTTGAACTTTGACCAAAGGATTCAGGCATTGGTGACAAGAAATCTTCCAAGGTTCAAACATGCTGTGAGTAGTTTTTGTTTTCTATTAGTTATTAAAAATCGGGCTTAATTTAGAAGAAAGATGACATATCTGGTGCAAAATTGGGGATTCATGTTGCTCTGTCGGTGGTAACAAAGAGGAAATGGCAGGAAAAGAACCCAAAATTGATTTTCTAGATTCACACCTTGAAATAACCATTTGATTTTAGATGCATAGGATATTAAATGTGTTTATGTAGGATAGATAATCTCAGATTGCATGGACAAAGATTTGAAGATATTCTAACTTGGTTATTAATATTTGGTGGCTAGCTGTTGTTAGTTGAAAGATCATGGTGCATTGGTCGTTGATACTTACAATACATAGTGTCAGATTGTGATCTCAAATGGTCCCCCAATCTTTGAGAGGAGGGGAATAGTTGTTAGGGATCTCTTTCTTTTTGTTGATAATCTTCGATCAATATTTCATGTTGTGTAAAATTCACTGAAATGGTTTATCTGTTTCCCAAGATGCAATATCTCTAACAATAATCTCGCAGAACATTGGTTTTAGGATTGTGCATGTGTGAGGTACAGCAGCATTCATCATTTTAGATGTAGAATCCACACCCAACATGGCATGTTTACTCCATGTTACGCTTAAATTGATTAATCCAACAAGATTACATAACCAATTTGGTTATTTGTATATTAAATCTAAGAATGATGTGGATTTGGTCCCTGATAAAGTAAAGCATTAAGATATAAGATCCATGATGCCCAACGAATATCTATGACTAAGCATGATTTCTTTTTTATTAAGTACAAGGCAAGGTATGATGTATTTGCGTTCATAATGTATAGGTATGGCCAAGAAATGATATGTATTCATATAATTAAAAATCCAAATGGAGTATTTTTGTACCTACATGACTACATGCCTGCATAGTACCCTGGTTCTGGCAGTTAGATTTGATACTGTACTTATTTCGGTATTTGAGCTGTCCTAGATAATAAAGGATGTTGTGTCTGTAAGTTTGCTAACTTACTTAGTGTTTAAGTCATACATAGCGCATGCTAAATCTGTCCTCTTTTTCGTCTCCATTATCGTGCTAGTGCTTCTGTTTTTTTCCCGTTATGTTTGCGAAGGAATCACAACAAAAGGAGGTTTTTGATATTTTAAATGAAAGATTAAGCTAGTAGTCATTATAGAAAACCACATTTAACACTTCGACATCTAATACTTAA
The DNA here is from genome assembly GCA_023529015.1 of Papaver nudicaule. Taxonomy (NCBI): domain Eukaryota; kingdom Viridiplantae; phylum Streptophyta; class Magnoliopsida; order Ranunculales; family Papaveraceae; genus Papaver; species Papaver nudicaule. The sequence continues at coordinate 6,861 of JAJJMA010166156.1, read as the reverse complement.
ATAGTCCCGTCCGTGGTATTGGTTTCTTCTTGTGATGCGAAGAGGGTAGATAGTGAGTGAACCACTCAATGGAAATTAGACCTTGCCGTGGAATCAACAAATCGAATAAAACACAGCATCCTGCATGGTACAGGAATGTGTTAACGTTGTATGCTATATCTTAATGTAGGATGTTCTAGTTTCAGAAGGATCTGGTTGATATACTTGGATGCTAACTAGATTAACTAATCCTGAAACAGATTTTTAGCAACTTCTTGCATAAAGAGTATGGGGGGCCAGGAACGCTATTGGTCGAACCTTTCACTGATATGTTGGTCGCCCTCAAGGAAAAGAAACTTGCAGGAGCACCTCTGGCTGCACGAGAGGCGTTGTTATGGGCACAAAATTACCTCGATAAAGATTGGGAAACATGGACTAAAAATCTACCAAAATAATCCATTGTGTTTATGTATGTTTTGGGAATTTTGTCAATCTATGAGAAACAACTCAAAAACACCAATAATGAAGCTGTAAAAATTGAGTCATAAACCTAGTTTCATTAAATGACTGGTGAGATTACAAGGATTCTGATGCATTTCTCATTCTAGCTATACAAGCGGTCAAGTTACCATGGACTGGTTCGAACATGGGTGATTTCCTGGTCCATGTTTATTTCCCAAGGAATAAACTCCAACTTGGAAGGATTTGTTGTCTGCTTCAGACATTTCATTTCTCCTCCATGCTGGTTTTGTTATGGTTGTGATTAGAAAAACAAAGATCCGTTTCGGACTCAGCTTCCAGCCTGCTCAGAGATACTCTGTAATGAAGGTCGCCATGTCGGCCTTAACCTTCCTGAAGTAGAATTTGTAAATCTCTGTCTATGTCTTTCTAGTTTAGGTCCCTGAAATGTATATCAAAATTGAATATTAGTTGCAGTTCTGCGCTCAAAACTGGAAGAATGAAATCTTTTGATTCCGTTTCAGAAATCATGAATTTATTCTGTCATGTTTTTGATGTGATCCATTACCTGATTGAACATCATTTCCGGTGGCTCTGCTGTGATTTTTCGTTCATCTTTCCGATTATTGCATCCCAATGAACTTGGTTTTTGACAAACCTGAATAGGTTTATCAGTACTCATCATCAACTCCAAATCCTTCTTCTTCATTTTGGCATACTTCTTTGCCCATACACCTTTCATAACCTCTGCAAAGATCAAAAGCAACAACAAACTTGGAATTAGTTGAAAAAACGAATGAAATCCAATAGTAATTTCTCATTTTCTTCCCACAGAATAGAAGAAAACTAACCTTCAGAGCTAATAAGCCTGTAAGCTTGACCAAGAGCAAGTGTATCATTAGGCCGAAGAATCTTAACACGAGTAATTCGAACTCTGCGATTCTCAACTACCATAGTTCCTGACTCTTGTTTCTTCTTTGGTTCTTGTTGCTGCTGCTGCGGTACACATATCGTAATTATCAGCGCGACATAGTGACCTGGGTTTGTTTTCATGATTTCTCTTGCTAGTATCGGCCAATACCATCTTTCTACTTTACCACTTGGGTGTTGTATCACTAGTTGTGCTGTATCCACTGCTTGACAGTTCCCCATTCTCTCTAGCTCAGTCAGTCGCCAAGTATTAGTAGTAGAAGAATGAATGAATGAATGAATGAAAGTGGAGAAAGAAGAAGAAGAGGAGGAATGGTCTGAAATGTGAATGAAAGTTGTAAGAGCAGTGTAAAGGCCAACAAGAGACTAATATAGTAGAGAGGAAATTACTGTTGGTGTGGAGTGGTAGAATAGAATAATGTTATTTTAGACATCAAGCAGGAGCAGCATCAATGATGCAAGGCGTGTTTGGTGGCTCCTACGTATGTCAAAAGTGAAAAAACGTGAGATTCCGTGAATGATTTCTTTGGTGGGTCCTAGAGGCACGCACACATTGGTCCCCATTCCCGTTGCCCCCCCCACCCCACCCCCACCCCCACCTATTTTTTTTACTGTTTTATCCCTCAGTCAACTCTCGGTCATGCACACTCCCATCAAACCAAAATTTGAACGCTAGCTCTCTGGTTCTGGTAAATTACTGGTCGGATTAATGGGAAATTTTGTATCTTTAAATTTGTGTTACTTGTGATTTGTATCAAAATTATAAGAAATGATAACACAATTTTTTTTTTTTTTTGAAGGACAATTCACTGACTAATCTTGTGTACGATTTTATGCACATTTCTAAATTACTCAATTATCAAAATCATATTAGGATTTACGACCATTGCAATTTCTTCCCTAACTAAAATAGGTCGGAATCAGGAATCGAATTGGACTCAAATAAAAAGTCCATAATTTTAAAAAAAGTAAAAAACAAACGGTTTAACATTTGATTCGAAATGAACAAAAGGCCAAATCAGATCCAGATGACAAATCAGTAATAGGAGTACCAGGACAAACAAACGACATTGGTTCGAAACAATCCTGACCACCTCTGGAGTGATACCCCACACCAGCACCATTTGGTACCCCTATGTCAATCGCGAGCATCCGAAGTGTGAATGGCTATGGAGCCGATGCACACTTATCAAAAATCAAAGATTAAAATTTTCTCCCCGGGGAACACCTAATGAAACATCACGGTGACTTAATCATTGTAGTTTCATCATTTCTTCTATGCATTTAGGCTCAAGCAGTAAGAATGTTCGAAAGTGCTACAGAGCCCCCGCTCTTTTCCACCGGCTCTCTCCACCCCTATGTGTCAGCCCTCTCCACCACACAAAACTTTTCTTCACCCGACCGAAGCTGAGCAGGGGGGGTCCGCCATCATTTCCTCTCCAATCACCGCGCGCCACATACCGGGGGAGTGTCAGGCGGGGGAAAAACCCGGTGGGCATAAAGCATTTTCGAAGAATGTTGGGGTAAAGTTGTATTCTGATACATCTAATGATGAGGTCCAAGGTTGATTGTTATAAGATATAAGATATGGTAAAAAATACTAGTGGCTTGTTACACACTGAATCATTGATGTTTTACCAAGGTAGAGGAGAGGAGAGATGTTGTGTGAAGGGGACCATGGGAGTGTTTGGTGCCGAAATAACAGAGGAGAAAAGATCATACGGTTGAGAAATGAGGGGACAGGAAATTTTGATCAAAACACCCCCAGGGAACAGTGACTGTGGGGACGCTGAAATTGTTGTCCTCAGATCACACCAAGATAGGCAGCTCATACTGACCATGATCTTCATTTTGATTTTATTAATTTTTGTATAAAAAAAATTGAATCTAGAAAAATATTTATAAAACAATTGGTGTATAAACTTTTATGAGATTTGATTCCATGTACTTTATTAGCAGATTAAAAAAAAGTCACACTTGGTTTTTAAATCAGAAATTTAATGTTAAGGACAATTCCTATGGAATCAATATTTCTTTTGCGTTTTCATCAAAAAAAGAAAAAAGAAAAAATCTTTTGCGTTTACCTGTCCAGGTGGATGGACAAAGAGTTTTTATAACTATGGTAAAAGTTTTTTTTACGGTGTAATAAGTGTCGAGCGGCACAACTTGTGCCGGATATAATTAACGTCTCCAAAATCTTCTATAAAACCCCAAACTCACACCCCACATATTCATACTAAAAATTTGTCAAACCTATATGAACTTCCCTAAATCATTTGGATTGGTTTTTTTGTGGATAGTGAATCGACGGTAATAACTTTGGTTTGGTCTTTCACGTGAACCGACAATAAAAACATTAGTCTTCTCCGTTAAAACAAACCCACATTTGCTCTTCTCAGCCATATCTCTATCCTTCTCAAGTCTATTCCATTCATCTCTTTCCAGAGTGCTAGTGTTTAATCATGGTTAGGTACACTGAGGATGAAAATGCAACAATAATTAGAAGTTGGGCTTTCATCTATATACGGAGAGATGTTAGAACTCTCCGCGTTACTGCATGACAGATGTGGAGCCGAGTGATGACAAGGGTGAATCTGCTCAACAGAAATGCCAATTGAAGAACTTTACAAGCAATCAAGAGATGGGTTAAATTAATTCAAAAAGCGGTTAGGGAGTACATTGCTTTTCAGGAACTTTGTACCAACCTGGAGTAGGGAAACTCACAAAAGCCAATGTCGAGACTATGGCAGGGGATGCTTATTTTGCTAAACATGTTCGAATAGTACAACTGCTATCTTATCTTCATGGAATTGTTACCTTGGATGGACCCAGACGTCGGTCTTCAAGATCCTCCAAACGGTCGCTTTTCTGATGATGACTCAGAAGATGAAGAATAAAAAGTCGTTGTAATGATTTTGTGGGTATATCACTAGTAAGCTCTCACACGAGACCCAACTCGTCCAATAGGGTCGCCTATTGGTTTAAAGGAATGTGAGTTAGATTTTAAATAAGTTTTGTGTTGTACGAGAACCGTGTTAAACCGTAAAAACACTAAATGGAAATTTATTTTGCATTACATCGGAATCTAAACACTAGTTCATTGCATTACTCTAGTTCGTTTTAATCTATTTTATTTCCTATTGGGAGTTGTAAAAAGAGTTGTCTGCTAGCCTAGGCGGACTAGCAAATCAGTTCGATCTTTGGTAAAGGTCGAATGTATGCAGTTTGCCCTTGTATTTGCACCACCTCGGCAGCAAGTGCAGGCGTTCGACCTTTGCCAAGGATAAATGACTTCTTAGCCTAGGCTAGCAGACTCCCCTTTTTACCACTCTCGATAGGAAATAGACTTTATTTGAAATAAAGTATACGACGAAATTTTAGATCTTAACTCGAGACACATAAAGGATTGCGAGAAAAGTCTTGATGAGATGGTAATGTTGTTCGTACTCGAAGTCCTTTCCTTTCCATTCTTGCCATTCTTTCAAAGTCCTAGCTAGAATCTCATAATCGGTATCTTCCCCAATTCGAGCTCGGATCAATCTCCCCAAGTGCATAAATTCGTCGATATTTTTGTGCATGATCCTCCATCGCGCCGACAACGCATTTACATCTCGCACAAGTAGGGGTTTGAGAGTTTCATTGTCGAAGCCTTTTTTGACATAAATCCACAATAGTGACCAATTCACCCCAATACGACTTTGTTTAATTTCATCCGGTTTTGGATAGTACAACATACAATATATCTACAAAAAAAAATGATCTTCACCCCATGTAAATGGAGCAGAACTCTATTTCCGAATGGGTAGGTGTTGAGTTGATTTCTTTTGGTGGGCGATGACTCAAAAATAGTATTTCTTCAACTGAGCGTTTTCCCTTTCGCGGAGGAAGAGGCTGAGAAGACGATGAAGGAATAGACATTATAGATAGATGATATGAGAGTGTGACTAACAAATTCGAAATGGCATCTATTTATAGGGTTTTGGAGCAGACAAAAAATATACCACCAGACAGAATACCGAGCGACACAACGCGTCGCTGGTGGCACGACTTGTGCCGCTCGGCGCCAATTGTGTCTCACCAGGCAAACCAATACGCATGTTGGTTTGCAGGCCATTTTTCATTTCTGCACCTCCCATAGTGGCATCAAAAAGGGCAAATCCTGGGTTTGTTTGTTTGTTTGTTTTTTTGATAAAACCAAATTTCATTACTGAGAAACAAACATTACAGGCTTAATACAAGGTTCAGACCTTCTGTCTAAAACATCAAAAAAAGAGGATTTCTCCGACGGGTTCAAGCCAACAGTAGAAAACTGACCAAGCTTTCTAGATCTAGCATATTTTGCTAGTCTATCAACAGACAACAAACATTTTTTGTTTAGGAAATGAAAACAAACACACTGCAAAGTAGTAAAAACAACAACACAATTATGGACGTTAGTCAGGGCATTCCAGTTCAACCAAGTAGCAATTTTTGTTCTTTCATTCACCATAGAGACTAAATTCTTGCAGTCACTTTGAATCCTACAAGAGTTTAGTTGCAACTTCTTTAGCCACCTGATTGCTTCCAAAAAAGCTTTTGCTTCTGCGTCTAATGGGCTTGCTGCCCATCCTGAACCTCCTCTACATTCTCTTCTGACACCTGAGAAGTCATATAATACAATGGAGAAACCCATGGAAAAGTTAGATTTCTCAAAAGATGCATCAAACACCATTGTCCATTCATATTTGAAATTACATTCATTATTCTGCTCCCTGTTCATATTATCAGACTGCGAAAACTTTCCTTCCTTTATGATTTCCTTGTATTCCATCTGGATTTTCTTTATCAGGTCTCTAGGGTTTGGCTTGGCACTATTATAACAAATTGCATTTCTAGTGTTCCATATTTCCCACATAATGTATGCAATAAGACTATGTTTGTATGGGTATAAAATCTGCATAGGTACATCATGTTCTACAGCCCTCAGATCTCATACTCATACACACAGTTACTTAAACATGATTCAAGGTACGAAGACCTTAAGAGCAATACCGAAGATATGTAAAAATACATTAATCAAAGGACTAAACGTATAAAGATTGTATTTCAGTGTTGCTACTACATGGATATGATCCTAAGGAGCTAGAGGATATACAGACCTAATCCCTCTCTCGCCACTTAGGTTACACCCAAAAATTCCAACCCTCACAATGTTCTCTCAGCTCGCCTTATATAGGCCGGGCTTGGGTGGTTTACAGCTAATAATACAAGGGACTCAATCGTAGTGGTGTCAGTCCTTGTCGAGTAAGGCGGTTCCTTCGGCGGTACTCCGAAGATGGTTCTGGGGCTTCGGTCCTTCGAGGCGGGGTCCGAATCTCTTCCTTCTGATCCTTCACTCGGTGTCTTTGGACTTATCTTTCTTGGATTTGGTCCGAAGCTTCGCTACTTCTTCCTTTGGTGTGGTCTTGCTTCTAGGATCTCTGACACGTGTCCCGAGGGGTTTTACCCTCCACA
>JAJJMA010166150.1:0-23546 GCA_023529015.1 Papaver nudicaule | reverse complement strand
CCCCTACCGATCCAGGGCCGATCCCCGAGACGTACAACATTGGTTGGTTTTTCATTTTAGGTCTATCTCCTTCAACAACTTTGGATGTTCTAGCTTGCAGTTTTGATTTTGATCATCGGGCACCTTCAATGGCAAGAAGCCCGCCCTGAGAGTACGGGCCTTAGAAGATTTTACTTATGATGCCACGATTCCATTGAATCTCTCGCAATAAAAACCTAAACGTCCCAAATAACGAACCGTATTTTTTGGCCTCTTTTGATCTTTTTTGGCAGCTTGAATGAGGACAAAACGGGGGTATTTTGGGAATAATTTTTTTCAAAAATGCTAATCTGCCCTTTGACTGATTAACACTAATTTTTATGATTAGTGTTAATCATAATGATTAGTGTTAATGATTGTAATTAAATTAAATTTAAAACTAAAATCTGATTTTTAGTTTTGTTTGAGAAAAAAGTTGGGTTTTGGGGGGAGAAGAGGGGAAAAAAACCTAGGTTTTTTTTGGTGAGATTTGTGATTTTTGAGGTTCAACATGAGTGAATCAAGTGATTCTGAGATGGATAATCCTTTCATATTACTTCCTCGCAACAACAACAACAACAAGAACAACAACAATCGTTTAATGGTTGATTCTTCATCTCTTGGAGGACCTTTTTTTGAAGATGAAGATGGATTTTATGAGCCAAATGTGAATGATGAGCCGATTTATGATGAACCCAATCCTTCTAATGCACAGGTATTCTTATAAATCTTGTGTATACTCATTTCTATAGCTCGAATCCATGAAAAGATGAGAATTTTTTGAGTATTTTGCGTGCCCAGAAAGATTTTCGGCTAGGAAAATTTGAAAAATGAGCAAGCCGAAATTGTATCGGCTGAGCTTTTTCAGATCTGTACTGAGCCGAAACCACCTGTATATTTCTGAGAAATATCCTCTTTTTCGGCCCATACAATAATTTCAATGTCTGAGCCGAAATTAGGTAAATTTTTTGAAGATATATGGAAACCACAGAGACTATTTCGGCTCAAGGCTTCGTGAACAGAATGAAAGCCGAAACAGTTTCGGCTGAGAATAGTAGTTTATCGTGTGAGCCGAAATTGATTCCAACTTTCGCTTTTTTTTTTATAGGTCGCACTCGCAAACCATGTGAATCAAGACCTCTTCTCTCGGCCCATTCACGAAGATACTAGAGAGGAATATTTGAAGGGAATTTGATTGGTAGGTAACTAATAGTTTTATTTTCTTAGCCTACAAAATAATATCTAACTAATACTTTATTTTCTTACAAATGTAGACGTGGTATTCAAGGGAAGAAGTCATAGCCTGGGTTAAGAAACAAGCAAGAAAACTAATGTGCGCAGTTGTAATCGGTAGACAAACTCGTAAAAACCGTTTGGTGATGGTTTGTGAGAGAAGCGGAAAAGATATAAATAAATCCAAGAAGGGTTATGTGTATGTGAAGACCTCATCCCGGATCCCTTATAAGAGTAAAACAAGGAAGATAGAATGTCCTTTCAAGGTAGTTTTCAACTTTTTGGGCCATGAAAAGCATTGGGTGATGAACGCTACCATGGATTGTCGTCATAACCATCCACGACCATTTGATTTTCACGGACACCCCACGATTGGAAGGCTTAAACCCCATGAAAGGTTGCAAGTTGAACGCTTGTCTAAAGCAAGAATTGGAGTAAGCAAGATTCTTACCAAGTTGAAGTTGGACGATCCAAGCAACATGTCAACACGGCAAACCATCTACAACGCAAGGATGAAAATAAAAATTAGAGATACACAAGGAAGGAATGTGATGCAACAATTGTTTCAAGTGGCAAGGGCGAATGGTTACACCACGGATGTTAAATTGGATGAGTTTAGACAAGTCACTCACCTATTAATTGCCGATCCGGATTGTCTCAAGTTGGCTCTATGCTTTCCACAAGTTCTTATTATGGACTGTACTTATAAGACTAATAAGTACAAGATGCCATTGTTGAACGTTGTTGGCCATACCTCGACGAAGTCACCCTTCACCGTGGCTTTCGTTTTCATGAGAGACGAGAAGAAGGCAAGTTACAAATGGGCGTTAGAGAGAGTTAAATCTCTATACGAGGAAGAGCTTCCAAGGGTGATAGTAACCGACAATGAGAGTGCATTGATGTGGGCTATAACAAAGGTATTTCCCGGCGCCGTTAACTTTCTTTGTACGTTTCACATAGGTAAGAATGTGGAGAAGAAATGTCATCCGATTATTCAACCTTTCAAGAAGATAAGTGAACTAGAGAAGATTTCAAAGTTACCGGCGGAAGTGCGAGAAGCCAAGAAAGAAGAGTTCCTTGAGGATTATGCCGACAAGCAAGAGAAGTACGCATTATTCACGACACATTGGGAAGCATTGGTTTTTTCCAAAACCTTGGCGATTTACAACCGGAATTACCAACGTTTGGTAGATAATTGGGGAGTTACCAAGTACCCGGAAATCATGCCCTACTTAGATAAAGTATTGTTGCACCGGGAAAAGTTCGTGCATATGTTTACGAACAAGATTAAACACTTCGGCAACCAAGCAACAAGTATGTGTGAGTCGGCTCACCACCGGTTGAAGGTAAATCTTTTTGGATGTCGTGACACATTTGTCACCGTGTTTGATGCTATACGTGAGTATCATAGAAGTGATATTATAAACATCAATACGAAGTTCGAAAGAAGTCTTCTTCATGTGTGCAAGTTCGAAGACCCTCTTCTCGGTGGGAAGGATTGTACATGGATAAGGCATTTAAGTTTGAATGTCTCTCATTTGTGTATTAAGTTGGTGATGGAGCAAGTGGCATTGGCGGTGAAGCATAAGTATAGGCCAAGAGAAAATTGTACTTGTCCGATAAAGACAACAATGGGACTTCCATGTCCACATATGTGTGCCGGGTATAAGGATAAAGTGATACCTTTGGATGCTATAGATCCTCATTGGAAGCAATTGAGTTTCCATCCTCGTCCTACCGATCGCGTAGCGGAAGGGTTTGGGGCCACACCGTTTGGAAGAATTCTAATGGAGAAGTTTGATTACATGAATGGTATCGAAAAGCAAAGGATAATGGATGGTTTGAAGCCACTTTTGGAACAATATACCATTGCCGATGTTTTGGAACCGATTGAAGGAGACGAAAAGGGTAGGCAAAGTACCAAGGTTACGAAAAAGATGCAACGGAAGCTCAACTCCATTTTATTGTCAACTAGGGATGGAGCTTCAACGGCTAGAGATCTATCCGGAGTTGAACACGTCCAAGCAAAGTATGATGAGGAAAGAAAAGCATTGGCGAAGAAGGGGATAAAGGTAAGTGATAGTAATCCAAGCAAGAGAAGTCGTTCAACTAGGGATGGAGCTTCATCGAGTGGTCCTTCAACACTTCCTCAACAACAAAGTACTTTAGCAAAGAAAGGGAAAGGCATTTTATCGAAGCCCGCGGAGATGAAGGTAAGTGGTGGTAGTAATCCAAGTAAGAAAAGTCGCTTAAGTGGCCCTTCAACACTTCCACAACAACAAAGTACTTTAGCAAAGAAAGGGAAAGGCATTTTGGCGAAGATAGACAACAAGAAGGAAGACGACTATTTGGATTGGCTTCCACCTATCATCCACAACCATATTGAGAGCATAGAAGATGTCCCAAAAGATGGAAATTGTGGTTTTCACGTTGTGGCAAAGCAATTAGGACCTTTTGATTTGGAGGATAGGCACAAGGGGGACGTGTGCATGTATATTCGCGAGAAGATGTGCGAAACTTTGGAACGCAACCGTTCCTTTTACTACACAATGTTGAGAGGTGGGGATAAAGGCGACAAAGGAGTAGAGGAGGAGTATGAGAAGATGAGAAAGCGTCTACTAGGTAGTGATGTGCTTACAAGGGATTATTGGATGAAGTTTCCCATTTGTGGTTTCCTCATCGCGCAGACATTTTATTGCGTCGTCCACAATTTCTCCGTTGCGTTTAGCGAAACGTATGCACCTCCGGGAGTTCCTTGTGATGAAGTTTTGAGGGGTAGAAGGCTTTTTATTGCCTTTGTTGAAAAGAATCATTTCATCGGTCTCAAGCTCAAGTTGGGTTGCCCAATACCTCCATTGTCGTATAGTGCATATTGGCCGGGCTACGACCCCAACTACTCGGGTGATTGGTGTGAAGATTACTCCGGGGAAATGGCGACATGGAAGGCGCAAACCATTAAAGTTGCACGTGAAGGCCGCATTAATTTGAGTGACTATGAAGATTTTGAGGATATGCAAGACATGCAAGAAGCCCTTCAAATAATGGATGACGAGGTTCAAATAATTGAAGAAGTGCCGGATTTGAACGTAGCAATTGAAGAAGACAAAGATTGGATCCCGGACTTGAACGTAGGACTTGAAGAAATGGATGTAGGCTCTCAATGGCGTTGTCGAGATGGACAGTGAACATTTCGGCTCAGCATGCTGTTATATAGTCTGAGCCGAAACTACATATTTCTGCCATGCAAACCATGTTAAAGTTTCGGCTCAGACATTTTTTTTTCGGGGGCGCCGAAACTATTTCGGCAGATGTCTTGTTTTGTGGTTCCAAGCCGAAATTTATTCTGTGTTTCGGCTTGGCTTTGTTATATATGTGTTGTAAGACGAACTCTTTAGTTTTAAATATTAAGTATTATGCCGGTTTCTAAAATACCAAATTCATCATTCATAAAATAAAAGCATTACATTAATGATAACCCCATATTACATAATCAAAGCATAATGATAGAACCGTATTAATTAAGAGGTAACTAACTCAATTCAAATATCTTGATACGAGAAAATCCTTGATGAGATGGTAGTGTTGTTCGTACTTGAAGTGTTTCCCTTTCCATTGGTGCCATTCCTTCAAAGTCCTAGCCACATTTTCTTCCTCGTTCTCATCTTGAATTTGAGCTCGGACTAGTCTCCCCAAGTGCATGAATTCTTGAACCTTTTTGTGTATTTTGCTCCATCGCGCCGACAACGCATTCACATCTCGCACCACTTTTCGGGGAGTTTTTTCGTTGAAGTTTCGTTGGACATAAAACCACAAACTTGACCAATTCACTCCATAACGAAGGCCTTTGATTTCGTTCGGAGTTGGATACAACAACATAAGATTGCCACAAAGACAAATATCTTCACCGCACGTAAATTTAGGACGGGGTTTAGGCGCATCGGGTAGGGAGTCTAGAGGATTCTTGTGTTGTTTTTGGATGCTAGATGAGGGAGAAGAAGAACCGGATGAAGATTTGGATGCGGATGAAGTTTTGCATCGCTTGACAATTGGGTTTCCATAGTGTCTAGGAGGAGATGGATACCATCTCTTAAATGGAGGTGGAGTGAATAGAGGAGGAGATGTAGATGAAGGTTTTTTGTAGTAGTAGTTATCAATTATCTCCTTTGTTATGTTCTTCTTATTTTTATTTGGAGGAGAAGAAGAGGATGAAGAAGGTTGAGACATTTTATGGAGTAGAGATTTAGAATAGAAATTTGGTTGCAAGTGAGTTTGGGATGGGTTTGAATTATATAGACAACAAGCCCCAACGGCTATTTTTTCGAAAATACTACCGTTGGAACTTTACAGAAAAAGTGTCGGCTCATACCAAGGAAGGGAAAGGCAAGCCGACATAATTTCGGCTCAGAACTTTTAGAAATCACGTAAGCCGACACATAATCGGCTCAGCCGACATTAAAAAACGTAAGCCGAAAAAGTATCGGCACTCATGACATGAAATAACGTAAGCCGAAATACAGGTTCAACATCTAAACATTACACATCCAAATGATAGTATTCAAGACGAAATAAAGTTTAACTAACAAAATAACAATTCAACGATACAATTGGCTCGCCATCAAAGGATGTTTAAGTCTGCCCATAACATAAAAGAAGAACAACACCAAAACACTTAATAATACTCAACCAGTGAAACCAGTTCCAAACTGTGTTCGGCTGCGGATTAGTTCCCAGCTCGGTCCGCCATTGGCCTCAACAAGTGGACGGAGACGTGCAACTTCAACGCAAAGTGTACAACCACAAGGAAAAATTTCCACACCCTCACCAACCCTCTTTCTTTTAAGATTACGAGGTACATTTGCTTGCCATTCATCATGATCGACAAATCTTTCGACTTGCTGAGGAAGAAAATCACGATAATCCCTACGCAGGCCAGGAGCATTTTCCCCACGCAAATGCTGTGGTCGTGGAAGAGGGGGATCAATGTGTTCATCCCTTTGACGTCGTGTTTGAATCACGCTTGGATCATCCTCACGAATTGGTGGTGGGGGAGGTTCATAAACAACAATTGCAAGGGACTCGCTGCTGCAAATATCAATACAAGTAAGACAGGCATATTTTCGGCTTACATTTATCAATACCTACATGAGCCGAAATTAAATAATCCACGTGGAATAAATCTGAATTTTCGGCCCATACATTACTGGAATGTTTGGGCCGAAACTAATCCATATAGTTATCAATAAAGTGCTTTAGTGTCGGCTGGGTGTTTTGATTACATCTATGGGCCGAAATTTTTTCTGGGCACGTAAATAACACATAAAAATCTTGTGTTTAAACTAGTATATCAATCAAACACACAAATAAGTGGATGGGTATCTGTATAATACCTTCCTTGATCCATCCCGAGTTGTTCTTGCTCCGATTGAACTTCATTTGGGGGGATTGATTCTTCTAGTTGAGCTCCAAGGTTTTCAACTTCAGAATGGGGCTTGCTAATCACACTTTCCATGCCCATGTTCTGATTTGGTGAGTGTTACTAGTCGTTGTTTTTTGATTGAGGGTTTATGATCTTTTTTTTTTGGGGGGGTTGTTCTTTGTTTCTTTGTTTAGGTCTTTTTTTTTCAGTTGTAAGGGAGTAGTAGAAGTAGAAGAGAAGGAGAGAAGTACAAAAAATAAATTTGATTTCTAATATAATAAGCCTTGGATCAGTTTCGGCTCAGCCGACATGGAATAACGTAAGCCGAAACAGTTTCGGCTTAGGTATGGAAACATGTTCATTGGCCGAAACTTTTTCGGCCCAGGGTGTTAACATGCCCTCAGAGCCGAAACTGACTCTGTCATTGGCAAATGATGGAACACGCAAGAGAGCTTAAATGCAAAACACACCATACAGAGACATATATATATTAAAACACGCCATTGTACTTAACATAACTGATTCAAATGTACTTATAGAGTGAAACCTAAACGATTCAAATGTACTTAAAAATAAAACCATAAGCCATCATTGTTTTGAAATACTAATTAACGACCTCTCTTGTTTTTTCCTCCACCACGACCATCTTCTCCATTGCCTCCACTCGTACCTTCGTCTTCTTGCCGACTCCTCTTGGTCTTCTTTGGGGCCTCCTCCACCCGAAGAGAAGTTTCACCCTTTTCAAGAACCTTACCAAAGATTTTGGTCAAATCCGCGACGCACTTTTCTTGCTCTTGCACCGATAGTCCTCCCTTTTTGCACCTGATTTTTTCACCCACTTTTTTCAAAAGAGAGGTTCCTTGCTTGACCTATTGCCATGCAAATAACAATATTAGTTACATATTTCTTAACATTAAAAAATAAAAAACACTTACAAAATTAATTGAAAACACTTACCATGGTCACCATGGTCATACACATCTTCTTCCATTCTCCCGCAGTCGAGGGAACCTTGATGTTACCTAGAGCAGCCTGCCTCTGAGCCTCCCTCTCAGCTTCTTCTGCAATCCTCTCAGCTTCTTCGGCATCCGCAATTTCTTGTTGAGCCCGGTTAATGACTAAAGGATGAGATTGTTGGGCATACCAGTCTGCATATCCCCCCTCTTGCTCCTCATCGTTACCTACAATTTTCAAATAACTGCCCACATTGAAAAGAGCGGGGTCAAGCGCATGAACCGTTGCAGGAAGTAGGTTTTTATAACGATCTGTCCACGTTTGATAGTCCGGTGCCGGGTGAAATGTGGGGATCCAGTTTCCAAAAGTGCTTTGTGTTGCATTCGAAGAACGACCTAGAGGCGCCAACTTATACTTATCATCTCTCGGAACATTTTGTATAATTCCCATTTGTCGAAGAATCCGTCTTGGGTCGTATATAAGTTTCCCTCCTGGGTACCAAATTGGTCCGTAGTAGGTTGCCAGTGAGGTTGATGGCACTTCCTCCGTTCCTTCCTCTGGGGCAATATTGTACGGGTTGAATTCAACATCTGCAAAGTCGAAATTGTCCATATTCTTCCTGACTTGTATCAATTTCTCAACCTTACCCTGTTCCCTTGGTTTCTTGAAAACCCACTTTCCTCCGGTAGGCATACCTTCCGCCCATTCGGGATTTATTGGAATCTGCGTAGGGTCATCCGACTTTGGAACCAAGCTTTTAAAATGATCATATGCAAAAGCCTAAACACAAAACACGATAAAATTAAACCTCAGCATGTTAGGGTTTATGCCAACACGGTAGTAACAGTGACAATTTCGGCCCAGAGAATATACAAAACTCACTGCCGAAATGTTTTCGGCCCAGAGAAATACACAAAACTCAGAGCCGAAACAGTGACGGCTCATAAATGTTAGGTGAACCCTAAGCCGAAAATCACCCTGTGTATGCATGAAATTGAATTCAAGGGGTAATGTAAGCCGATGATTACCTGTAGCAAGGTGAAATTCCCCCTTAGATTAACCGGATGGCGCCTAGAGGCAACGGAGAGGCCATCAAGAAGGTAAGCCAGAGTAGCCGTACCCCAAGCGTACTGCCTTGTTTTCTCCAACGGACTCAACCATTGGAGAAAATGCGCGTTCACCTTGTTTCCAGTGTTGTCAGGAAATAAAACAGCTCCAAGAGTGTACAACAAATACGCACCTGCATGGTACTTATAGTGGTCAGGGTCCACGGGGGGCAGCGGCTCTACTCCATTCCTTATGTCTTCTTGTCTTTTTAGTTCTTTTTTCTTGGTTCCCCCGAACTCGGTCTTCAATTTAGCCAACTTGATCTTGGAGCCCTTCTTAACTTTATGACGATCTTGACTCTCGGCCACGGACGCTTCGAACTCGAAAGTGGTCTTCTCTGAATCCCAACCAAGAACCTCCTTGGCCAAAGCTTTTAGTTGGTCCCAATCCTTCGACGCATAATCGGCACACGGGTTCACCCCATCGACCGCAAGACCAAGTATCTTCTCAGGATCATCTAAAGTGAATCCCACCTCATATTTGGGAAACTGAAAGGTATACACCTCTGGATGAAACCTTTCCACCATAGCGGAGCATGTCACCATGTCATACTCGCTCTGTCTATGGATGACCGCTGGGTATAGGCCCGATTGTCTAACCAAATCTTGGATTGGTTGTAATTCTTCGTTGATGTCCCAAACAGCCGCGCTTTGATTTCTCAAAAGCCGGACTGCATCTTTGTGATCCTACAAAATCATCGTTTTAATTAATCCAAAACGACTTAGTTATCGCGAAGAAGACATAATGAAAACAACAACCAAGGTTTAGGCAAATACCTTCATCCGATAGATGACTGATGCCCAAGACTGCTGGTAGCCAATGAGCACTTGTCCTCCATCTCGAGGAAGACCGATGTCGGGTTCGTCATCTTGAACAAGGAACTTATCGTCCGTAGGAACATGTGCGCCTTTTGGTCTTTCTTTTTTGCCTTCTCCTTCTTCTTCTACAGGAGTAGAAGTGTTTTTCTTTCTGTTTGCCTGTTTTTTTGGTACCCTTGGTTTCTTTCCTTTTCTCCTAGCATCCTCATTTTCGTAAACGTTCTCATCTTCGCTTTCCTCCTCTCTACCAACTCTTCTTGGCATGTCTCCTGGTTCTTGGATGACAGGCCCCCCTCTGGGAAGAAATGCCCGCAACAAATCATCGTCCTCAGCCGCTACCGGGGCTGTACCCTTAGCCCTTGCAGAAGCCGATATTTTTTTCTGGCCGACTCGGGCATCTAGTGTTGGTGCATTTGCAACGGGAGTAACTTCCCCTCTTATTCCCCTGTGGTACCATAAAAACATCCATCATTGAAACATTCATCGATAAAACACAATGTAATTAGGATGGAAAACATCTAAACATGCTACACAGAAATAATTTCGGCCTACACGATAATATGTTTATCTGGGCCGAAAATACTAGATGCAAATGGCAGCTATGCTGCTAGTTTCGGCCTAGATAGATATTCTATCGCCTGGGCCGAAAAACCAAGTGCCAGCTACCACCTAATCTGAATTTTCGGCCTAGAAATATTTGAATTTCTCAAAGCCGAAACGATTTCGGCTTAAGATCTAGAATTATTTCTAGGCCGAAAAACAAAGTGCAGCTATCACCTATCTGAAATTTCGGCCTAGACAAATCTGAATTTATCCAAGCCGAAATGATTTCGGCTTAGGATCTAAAACACTGTCTAGGCCGAAATTCTCTCTGGGTTCGAAAAATTCAACATTAATGGAAGATAAAATCATCGATTCGATGTATGTTTAGCAAGGAAACTCAAATAATTCAATAGGGGTTGCTGAAATCACCTTCTATAACGCATTTCGGGTGGTATTTGGGGGGTTTCCTCTCCGGTAGCATCGATTTCGCTACTTCCTTCACCGGGTTCTTCGTGTTCTTCTTCGTTTCGATTCGATGATGCATCCTTGGGTTTATTGGAGACTTTAAGGATTAATTTCTTCGACGCTTTCGGTGCCATTTAATCGACGGAGAAATTTCGTTAATCGTCGATGAATTCGTCGATGAAATCGTCGTTTAAACGAAAACGAAAAAGAGGGAAAAAAAAGTTGTTTTTTTCGGCAGTGGTGGGGAAGAAGAAAACTGAAATAGATTAGGAGAATTTTTGGGTTGGGTTAAGATTAGGATTAGTGGAGGGTAATTTGGTAATCTCATGGTTTTAAAGGGTACTTTAGGGAATTCACGCTATTTTGTCCTCATTCAAGCTGCCAAAAAAATTTTTTGTAGGCCAAAAATCACCGTTCCAAATAACTCGGATGGTATTCATAGAATGGGTCCGTTTTGTTTCAAAAAGACACGACTACGTACTTCACAGTACGGAGTATTTACTTTGTACGGAATTATGCCCAAAAGATGTCTGGATGGGTGACATACATGATCGGGTCCCATGTTTGTCCGATGATGTGATGGGGTCGTTTGACTATGATGAGTTTGTCATTAAATGCTACCTCGCGCGCCCACGAGAGAGTCAACAATAATATACTGATCGACGCTAATTCGTCGGTCAACAAATCATTTTTGCAATGAGTATGCAGTGTTTGAATTGCCAATCAAATGTTGCTTGCATCAACCAAGAACCGATCTAGTACTTGTTTAACCTGGCAAATTTGGGGGCGAGCCCTTTTTTAATAGGGGCGAGCACTTCTTTAAATATCCCACCCCAGTTTATAAGGGATGCTAAAACTTTGTGCAAATACTAAAAAGTCCTTACACTAATCTTACTACTAATTTAACTACATAACTAATCAAAAAACACCCAAACAAATATCATTATCAACAAACACTCTTCTTTTCTCTATTTCATTAACAACAAACAATCTTTTTTTCTCTATTTCATTTATTCATCTCTAAAATCCAAATTAAACTTTAACAACTTCAAAATTCGGATTTTGAAACTTGGTTTATTGATTAACTTACAATACAATGATGGTTGGTCAAACATAATCGAACGATACTCCATTGAGGAGCTTAGTTCACTAAAAACACTATGTTTTGTATAAAAAATGCTCAATTTTTTCAAGTTACAGAGACAAAATCGTAAAGGTCGATGATATAATCATGACGATTGTTCTTGACTGTTGAAAAATCATCATGGTTATATCATCGACCTTGACGATTGTTCATAATTTTTTTCCAGAGATTTCATGATTTAGACAAAGAAAAATCAAGAAAAAAACCAAAAAAATCGTCAAGGTTTTGAAGGTTTCCTTGGCGATTTTTTTGGTCACGGTTTTCGCAACGCTTATAAACGTTGCTAAATCTGTTAATCACGGTCTAATTTTTTGCAACGTTTATAAGCGTTGCGAAAACAAAAAATCGTCAAGGAAACCTTCAAAACCTTGACGATTTTTTTGGTTTTTTCTTGATTTTCCTTTGTCTAAATCATGAAATCTTTGGGAAAAAAACATGAAAAATCGTTAAGGTCGATGATATAACCATGACGATTTTTCAACAGTCAAGAACAATCGTCATGATTATATCATCGACCTTGACGATTTTGTCTCTGTAACTTGAAAAAATTGAGTATTTTTCATATAAATCATAGTGTTTTAGTGAACTAAGCCCTCATTGGAGCATCATTCAATTATAGTGATTATTTGACATGTTTAAAACAAAACCTTGGCGATTCTAGGTTAATTTGAAGTCTATGTTTCATCGATTCAATGAAGTTTTTTGGTTTTTTAAAAATCTTAGATAGATTGGATATGTAGTAGTGATTAAATAGTTAGTAGGGATGAAGAACTATGGATTATGAATGTTTGTTTTGAATGTGAAGGATGATAGTGATTATTGATGACCGAAAATTGATGACGATCATCATGATTTTTGATAATGGAGATAGTCTTGATGAAGATGATGGTGATGAATTAATCATATCATTAATTTTTGCTAATAAAATTTAGTTAACATCTAATCATATCATTAATCTCTACTAATAAAGGGTTGTTCTGTATTTAAAAAAATATATTTCATATGGGATGACCTTTTTACTTCATTGTAACTCTATTTTGGATTAGCCTTTGCCCCTATTAAAAAAGAGCTCGCCCCCAACTAACCAGGTTGTTTAATTAGCCGTTGGAGTTCTGTCCGCAAGTGTATGCCCTAGTGTGTGTACATAATGGATAAACATTGGAACTTATCCTAGTCTTTACGACTGATTTAGTGATTTAGGATAATGCATGATTTGGTTAACTGGTATTCTGACTGACATAGTGTTAATGATCATGTCGGCATATGGGCCAAGTGGTGTTTGCTGTAGTCACGAACATATCATAAACTTTGCTTAACTAAATTCTCGGCATTAAGTGTTTGCACTGGTTTTATAATTAAGTTGACTTACATACGCGTTCTACAAATGTAATCCATGTCTAGTTAGTTTTTATCGTTACTATCTAAATACAAGGGGATTAACATGATAAGTCCCTCTGTTAATAGTGTATTCTCATTTAAGTCACACAAAAAAAAAACAGATTCACCCAAAAGTCCTTCGGTCAAGTTTTTCTGTTAGGTCAGGGTTAGGTCAGAGTTAAATTACCGGTCTAACCTCGCCCAAAGCAAATTCCTCAAATACCCTCGAGTTAACTTTAGATCATAATGGAAATGGGTTTCGAGGAAAATCGTGTGGCTGGATTTAATCTCTAAATCATATAAGTATGAAACCCTAATTTGTCCCATCATTTTCCTTATGCCGCAGCTTTCTTCTCCCTCTTCTCTGCCTCATCCCCTCCTCTCTGCCTTATCTCCCTTGTAGTAAGAATTCGTTCAAAATAACGAGAAGTTTCAAGTTCTGTACAACGAGATCGAAGAAGTGTTTAAGTGATGTTCAATTGTTTACATGTTTTTTAATTTAGCCGATCTGTATCAAGTGATTGAAGGCCTTCAGCTTAATTTTGTTGATTCTATTTTGTGCTTATATTCTTTGATTTAGACAAAGATTTATATAAGTAATGAAATCGATCGTTTAATTAAGTTTATGCTTCTTTTTTTTCTCCATTTTAAGCAAGAAAAACTCATGTGCAGTTTCTTTGTATGTGTTATTGTTCTCTGATTCAGTATTGGTTGGAAAGAATTTATGGTGGTGGTGATCTAGGTGGTTTAAATGTGTATATAGTGGAGGCTATGGTGATTCAGGTGGTGGAGATAGATAGCTTAGGGTTTTGTATACTTGTGGCGACGGTAATTCAGGTGGTGGTGATTGGTCGGTTCTGTGAATTATTAGATGTGTGGTGGTGGTTGTCTGATGTGGTGGTGGTGGTTTTTTTGGTTGTTTTTGTGAATTATTGATTTTTGGTAGACGAGGTGGTGGTGGTGGTAATTTTTTTTATGAGTTTGTTTGATGTGGTGGTGGTGGTGGTTATTTTTGTTATATTTTAGGTTGTTTTTGTGAATTATTGATGTGGTGGTGGTGGTGGTGGTGAATGTATCAGGTGAACCACCTAGTGACTGCCTCTGAAGTAGGGGTTGGTTATGGTGCTTAATGTAATCCGGTGACCGACACACTATTCGGTTCAGGTTCAGTTTCTGTTTCAGGTGCTAGTTGTGGGAGTTCAGGTAGTTATTTCAGGGTTCAGTTCAGGGTGGTAGGGTTCAGTTCGGGGTGGTTGTTTCAGGGTTTAAGTTGGGGGTTAAGGGCTTCAGTTCAGGGGTCAGGGTTTTTGACAGGGTTCAGTTATCAACTATGGTGTATCAGGTTAGTTAACTAGGCTGGAGTTAAATTTGAAAGGGTAAGTTAGTATGATTTGAGGTGTAACTATAGGTGACGTGGCACCGTTTTCTGCTTCTCAGAATTTTGGATAGTAAATCTGACGGAAGGGATAAGTTGCTAATTCTGTTAAAAGGAAGGACATATTTGTAAATATGAATTAGGCAATGGATTCTGGAAAGTATTTTGACGGCGCAGCGTGAAAGTTATGAAAATGCTAGTTTTATGATAATTTTTTATTAGATCACCGTAGAACCTTTTTATATTTATATGGTATTTTTGTGATTTTCAAACCTATTAATAGCATTTTGTGAAGCAAATAATAATATTTTGTAAGAAAAATACTGTTTTATTTTTAAATCAAAGGGAACAAATAAAGAAAAACACCAAAAATCTTAGGCTGAATTGGTAATTTTGAGATTCTACGGAGGACAACTGCCCTCTCTAGTCCTAACGTGGCTCCGCCATTGATTATCTCGCATATTTTTTAGAATTTAATCCCTTGAAAAATAGTTGAATGGGTAACCTAAATGTTGTAGGGTGTAGTGTGTAGCGGAATGTCCATGCAATTAGCAAGTGTAGGTAAAATCAACGAAGAACATGATCCACCATACAAACATATATATAAACAAAAACCAAGTTGATTGCATTACATCCAAGAACAGATCCCATTTATTGATAATAATATTTCTTTTGAAAATTATCATCGTATTAATCGTTGTTTACTTGCAGATAAACTATAAGGCTATTCAGATTTTGAATCACAACTTTATAAATAGAATTGCGTTTGGATCGTAGAAAGTTTCAAATTAGAGTTTGGAACACAAGACTGAAATTGACTGACCTGACAGTTACACAAATAATTTATCCAATTCATAAAGACTTAACTCTGTCAGTACCCACCCGCCTGTATAAACAGAGTTGTCATGGGAATCCGTAATGGAGTGATCTTCAACGAAATTGTAAATTGATCAGCTTAACCAATCTTTCAACAATCAAGTTGGTCTTTGCAGGTCAATCCTTTGACTGAAATGGCATTGAACATTATGAGGGCCCTACGGATAAATGATCATTTTTACGAGACCCGAAAACCAAGTAATCCAATTTATGTACTGTTAAGTTCTTATGAATCATGAAAAGGTTTATTAAGGTTATATATGATCTGGTTTAAAAGTATTCTAAGTGCACATAATGACCATATGGCCTAGGGATGCATGTTTGCTCAGCGTTAAATGCTTCTGAACTTGTCGATCAGTATATATTATACTAAACAAAATTAAGAATCAGAACATGATTGACAACACCCCATTTGTAAAAATTTGTAAGTTGACTTACATGGGTCAAGTCTATAAATAAAAACCATGCCTAGAGAGTTTTTATACTCATTTCCAAAATCTCCATGGCTTCTTATGTTGTTCAGTGTCTTCTTCTTCTGTTCATCTTTCCTTCTTTTTCCAATGCTCAAGCGCCTATTACTTCTTCTAAACCGGTCGGTATAATCTTCGATCTTGAGTATGATCTATCAACCTTCCAATGGATGATCAAAATCAACCAAGGAACTCCTCGAACTGACCTGAAACTGGTTATCGATCTAGGAGGAAAGTTATCTTGGCTTCATTGTGATAAAGGTGCCTACAATTCATTTTTTTTTTTTTTTTTTTTTGATTGAAAGTGAATTATATAGAAAGAATGTACAAAAGTATACAAATGCTACCAGAGGTAGCGGAACTCAAAAGCTAAATTACACAAACTGGGCATCCCAATTATGGAGAGTGGAAGACAGAATACAATGGCCAAATGCCCTTGCCCAAGCAAACACTAGAGCCTTAGCTTCTACGCTTAAATCTAAGTCCGTTTTAAAGCTTTGTTTATGATCGAAAGCCCTGGCGTTTCTCTCGTTCCAAAGAACCCACACCACTGCAGCTGGAATAAGACTCCAAATAGGGGATGAGGAGTAACTGTAACTGTTCCAGACTCTTGCCAAGTCGATGAATCTGTCAGGAAAACTACGATTCCAACTGGAAGGAGTTAATAA
The DNA here is from genome assembly GCA_023529015.1 of Papaver nudicaule. NCBI lineage: Eukaryota > Viridiplantae > Streptophyta > Magnoliopsida > Ranunculales > Papaveraceae > Papaver > Papaver nudicaule. The sequence continues at coordinate 7,082 of JAJJMA010166150.1, read as the reverse complement.
ATCCCAAACCTTACTAGCCACCTTGCAATGTAGGAACAAGTGATCTGCTGTTTCGCTTGCATTACCACACATATGACAACAGTCATATAGAATCACTCCCTTCCTGCGCAACATCTCTATAGAATTCAATTTTCCATGAGTAGCACACCATACAAGGAAGGTTACCTTAGGAGGAATACTGTTGTTCCATATGAAACGATAAGGAAAGTTGGCTACTCATTCATCTTCTATTAACTTGGCATATAAAGACTTCACCGAAAACACACCCGTATTACCAAGAGCCCATCTTCTTATGTCGGGCAAACTGTCGAGCACCGGTGGAGAATCTCCAATTCTGAGCAAAAGGAGAGCATACTGATCAGCCTCGTAACTAGTCAGTCTTCTTTTGAAATTGAATTTCCAAACCCTCTCATCTGAAATATGAGCACCTACAGAAGAGAATGAATCTCTGTCGAGTATACATAAAGCTGGGAATGATAGGTTAAGAGCATCATCACCTGACCAGTGATCAAACCAAAAAGAAACTCTACTTCCTGAATGAATAGAGAGATTAGAGTGCTTATTGATTAGGTGGCCAGTAGCTGCGATATTCTTCCAGCATGAAATACCACATGCTGTACTAACCTGACTTGGAAACCAAACTGAATTTGCTTCACCATACTTCTCCAAAATTATTTTACACCACAAATGTGTCTTTTCAACCCCAAATCTCCAACACCATTTTGAAAGAAGTGCAGTATTCATAAGTCTCAAATTCAAGACTCCTAAACCTCCTCTATCTTTAGAAGCACAAACCATTTTCCAATTTACCAAATGAGAAGTTTTAGAACCAGCTTTGTGTTCCCATAAAAATTTCCTCATTTTCATCTCAAGTTTCTCAATAACAGTAGCAGGGGCTTTGAATATAGAGAAATAGTACATAGGCAGTGAAGATAGAATGCACTTGAGCATAGACAATTTACCTCCTTTTGTAACTGATAATTTGCTCCATTGTGAAAGTTTAGAATCAAACTTCCCAATAATTGGATCCCAGATAGACATAGCATTGGCCTTAGCACCAAGTGGCATGCCAAGGTATAAGAAAGGAATTTTATCAGTTAAGCATCCGATCTCCTCGGCCCAATTAGACAAGTTAGGACAGTTGCCAATCGGTATCAGCCTTGTTTTTGCATTGTTGACTTTAAGACCTGAAATGAACTCAAAACAATGTAAAGTGGAGAAAAGATTATTAAGTTCCTCTCTACTATTGTTTAAGAAAAAGATTGTGTCATCGGCATAGTGTAGGTGATTAACCACAATGCCATTGACCACATTAGCAAAGCCATTAAAAAGGCTTAGATTTGCAGCCTTGTCTAAGAACCTTGAAAACCCCTCCATAGCAATGTTAAACAGAAGTGGTGAAATAGGATCACCCTGCCTAACACCTCTACTACTCTTGAAATAACCGAAGGAAGAACCATTGATGAGGACTGAGAATGAAGCTGTGGAATAGCAAAATTTAACCCATTTGCAGAAATGGGTACTAAAGCCCATTTTGCGCATCACGAACTGCAGGTAATCCCAACTCACCCTGTCAAATGCTTTTTCTAAATCAATCTTGCAAATAATACCTGGATTGTCATCTTGGAGTCTAGAGTCAACTAACTCATTAGCAATAAGAATTCCATCGGTAATTTGTCTGCCCTCAATGTATGCACATTGAACTGGTGAAATAAGTTTATCCATCACCAGTTTCAATCTAGTGGCAATAACTTTAGAAATTATCTTGTACACACTAGTCAACAGGCAGATTGGTCTGCAATCCTTCACCGTCTCAATACAATCCCTTTTAGGTACCAAGGATATGAAAGTTGCATTGTGTCTTGAATCAATGAATCCATTCCTGCAAAATTCATTCACAACAGCCATAAGATCAATTTTTAGAAAATTCCAATATTTAGCAAAGAACATTATCGGAAAGCCATCGGGTCCCGGAGCTTTGTCATGTCCCAAATCCTTGATTGCATTGTGCACCTCATCTTCAGTGAAATCTGCATCAAGAATAACAGACTCTTCATATGAAATTGTGTCAAATACAATGTCCTCCAATTCAGGTCTGATGTGTTGCTCCTCCGTACAAAGATGCTTATAGAAGCCAACAATGTGCTCTTGCAACTTAACTCTGTCAGTGATAAGAGCACCATCTACATAAAGTTGCTTGATCCTGTTATACCTCCTTTTCACCGAAGCGATTCTCATGAAATGAGCAGTGTTCCTATCTCCCTCTTTTATCCATTTTGCCTTGGATTTTATTCTCCATGCGGTCTCTTCCATGATTGAAATTTTCTCAAAGTCAGCCATCAAATTTACCTTTTGCTTTACAATGTCTTCTGTCATAATTGAGTCTTCCGCGGCCATATCAATATCTTGTATTTCTGACAGGATGGTGTTCAATTGAGATGTAGTATGCCCAAAAGTATCCTTATTCCACTGCTTGAGAAGTTCCTTTAACTCTTTAAGCTTGTTCCAAAAACTAGCACTAGGTGTACCTGCAATACATAAAGAATTCCACCAGTTTTCTAACAAATCAATGAAACCAACCTCCTGAAACCATAATATTTCGAATCTGAATGGACTAGGACCCCAAGAAGGGTCTGAGATATCTAGAAGAAGAGGAATGTGATCTGAGGTAGGTCTAGGCTTGGCATTCTGAGTAGCTAGGGGGTATTTGAGTTCAAATGAAGGGGATAAAAGAAATCTATCAAGCCTACACATGACAGGATTTACTTGATTGTTTGACCAAGTATATCTAGCTCCTTTCAAAGGCAAATCAATGAGGTCATGTTGAGCAATGAAATCAGCAAAACCTTGCATGCTTGTAGTTGTCTTGGTGCAATTCTTCTTTTCATAACACTTCAGAACAGTGTTGAAATCTCCTCCAATACACCAAGGTAAGCTCCACAAATTACATACATTATCTAGCTCTTCCCAAAAGCTTTTTCTCAAATGTGGCTTATTAGGGCCATAAACATTGGTTAAGATCCAGTGGAAGTTGTCCATCTTGTTGACACAAGAAATAGAAAGCGAGTAATCTCCAACTAAAGAATCTACCACTTCGAGAATGTTCTTATCCCAAAGGATGATCATACCACCAGAACTGCCGAAAGATTGTTGAAACGTCCAACCATATGATCTACTGCCACAGATTTGAAAGATGTCAAAATCTGAGCAGTACATCATTTTTGTTTCTTGAAGTATAATCACAGGTGCTTTGTACAGTTGGATAATCTTCTTAACCACAGTTCTTCTTGCGATAGAGCACAAACCTCTAACATTCCATGAAAGTATTTGTAAACTCATTTGGAAACAGATAAACCCATACCTCTTTTGCTCTTAGTATTTGATTTACCTACATCAGAGGGTTTTATTCCCAGCCTTTTGCATTCAGCGAGAAGTGCCTTCGGTATCACTTTAGATGTAGAACTAGATGAAGAGTCTGCATCATCCATAATCTCTTAAATATGCACACCATTGGGTTCAAAACCAGGTGGATAGATAGGTGTTGTGCTTGAGCTGCCATTGTCTTCAATATCAATGATAAAAGTATCCTTTAAACCCATGAGAGGAGCATGTTTTTCTTTTGCTTCTCTAATGGTTAACTGACTACTTGTATGAGTATCCAGGTTTACATCAGTTAAAACTTGTACAGCAAAGTTCTTTTTGATGTTAACCTTTGTAGATTTCTCATTGTCGTTGGTCTTCATATTGGATGTTGAAATTCTTGACAAAAAAAACTCTTTTGAATGGTTAGGCATCAACTCAAATGAAACGCACAACTTTGTACCCAACTCAAATAATCTGTTAACCTCATTAATAACCCATGTTGGGATAATGATAGAGTTGTTTTGGGTTGTAATGGAAGGTATTTTTGGGCTGTTACACTTGTTAGCAGGTGTCGGTAATAAAGGTGGTTTTTCTGATACTGGTGTAGTGTGAACAAGACTATAGTTGCGTCTTGATGAGGATGGTGAGGGACAGGGGTATGTGATGGGATACGGTTGAAGGCTGTGAGTTGGTTGTGGTATAGATAAACAAGGGCTGTAAGCTTCAATGATATGGGCGGGTTGTGACGGCAATGGATTTGGTAATAGAAAAACTGTAGGTGATTGTGGTGTTGGTGGCTGTGGTATGGGCTTGGGTAAGGTTATGGCTGATGACGATGCTGGTGATGGAACCAGAAAACCAGTAGATGATTGTGGTGTTGGTGGTAAGGGTTTTGGTTGGGGTTTTGAAGGTAAGGTTATCGATGATGATGGTGGTGGTGGTGAAACTGGTGGTGGTGGTAATGGTAGGTAACATGTAATGGATGGATCATCGTCGAATGAATCATTCAGACTTATATGGAAAGCCGACGATATGTTCTTCCCCAACTCGACTTCATCAATATCCATGTCGTATGTCTCAACAGAATTAACTGTAGAAGTAGAATCGGGTATTGAAGTGGATTTAACCCTCCAAACTTGAATGGGCTTACGTTGTGCAAATACCCGAGCCCTTCTTTTTCTGTTACCGTGATGACCTGGCTTTCGAGCGAAGTTTTTGGAATTCAAATTTGAATTTGAAACTAAGAAATTCTCTTCCGCAACTGAAGCAGTAGAATAATATTCACCCAATTTGCGGCGTTTCCTTTGCCGCGGATTAGGCAAGTTAGGGGCATGATTGATCTTCACTTGATTCTCTGTATCTTTGGGTGATCTGATGAACAACAAAGATTTTTCTTTGACAATCTCTGTAACCGTGATGAAAGCAGTAAAACAATCACGATGAGTATGTACCTTGACTGACCTCGGAATAAAGTTAATCCCCCTATGATTTCTGATTTTAAATTTCATTGCTCTTAAGTCTTCTAGCCTCAGAGTACATGGATCAATACAAAGCAACTCACCACATACTTTGCCTAGAGCATGCATAAGATTTGATGTCCATAGTTGATAAGGGATCCCATGCACTTCTACCTTGAAGTCAGTTTCCAATCCTTGTTTTGCAGAAGACCAAAAACTGTTGTCCCATTTGTTGAATGCTAAAGTGTTGTTGTTATGTTGAAAAGTGAATTCCATTTCCTTTCTGTTAGTATAATACATAGCCTGATAAGAATTGATATGATATAATTTCATAACATTGCAGTTCAACAAATCAGATAAAGTAGCACCAATTGACTCCCAAGCACCAATAGATATAGGTGAAGAAACCACATAAGCATTCCTCCAATTGCCCAACAAATCAGAAGAGACCTTACTATTGATTTTCAGAAATTCACCTTCTCTAGAATTATGAATGGTAACTGGATAAACATTTGCCATTTTATCACAGTGAAAGGGGGAGGAGATTGAATTCCTAGTAGATGTAGGATGTCTAAAGGTAGATAGATTGATGGGTTTTGCATTGTATAGAAGAGCTTGGGCATAGGAAGGTTTTGAAAATGGAAGGGATGACGGGACAGGGGATGTTGGCTTGAGAGGGCGGTAGGTAGGGTTAAATGTAGAAGACTTACTGATTTTCTGAACAGATGATGTATAGTCAATTAAGCTCTCTAAGGCAGAGGCTAGTTGAAACCATCCCTCAAAAAATTCACCAGCAGGAACATAAAATGAAACAGGATTACTCCTGGGATTAGATCTAGAAATCATTATATGGAGATAAAATCCTTTTACGTTTGAGTGCTTGTTCAACAGGAACCAAATCTTATTATCCTCAAACTTCCAATGGGTTCTTCCTGCGTCTCCATTTTTAGCAGCTTCAAAAAGACACTGATGTAGTTTTGTTGACAGTGATAATGGAAGAGAACCATGAGAAGATCCCAGGGGAAAGAATTCAGAAATTGTAATGGTAGAGTTGGGAATGGAAGAGCTACAAGAAACCCTGAAAAACTTTCTGTCTATCTTGATGAATCTTTTTTCTGTTGCCATTATCGAAGAAAACCTAAGAAGAGAAACTAAGGAAACCTAATGGAAATCTAAGAGGTTGTAACAATGTTATACAACATCGGAAACTGAAGAGAATCCTAATGAAATCCTAATGAAATCTAAAACTAAAGGATCTAAAACTAAGAAGGAAAAGGATCTAGGTTTCATGGAGATTCAGTTTCATCGAAAACTAGATGAGAGAGAATTTTTTTTGACTAAAAGACAGGTGCCTACAATTCATCATCATATCCGATCAAATGCACGTCACCGCAATGTTCTCAAGCAAACAAACCAGCAGTCAGTACATCTGGATTATGCAATGGCACCGCTAACAGTGCATGTAGCATTTACACATTTAACCCAGTTACTCGTTCTTTCAGAAAAGGCGAGTTGTTTTCAGATCTTGTTACGTTTGAGTCTAACCCTAACCCCTTTCAAAAACAATCTAACCATGGCAACCCAGAAAAAACTTTTGCTTCACCTCGCAGGATTACATTCGGTTGTGTGACTACTGGTAGCATGTTAAGTGGACTTGCTAAAGGTGCTAACGGAGTGGCGGGTTTTGGGCGTTCATCTTCTCTTTCCCTAGTTCCACAAATTGCAGTTGCAAGCCGATTCTCTCGCATATTTGCTCTGGAGTTAGGCTATATGGTCTATTTTGGGGGTGGACCTTACTTTTTTCCGGACTTTGCTAAGAGGGCTTACGCTACTAGAATTTTGACTTACACGCCGCTGTTGATGAACCCAAAAAGTAGGGAAAAATATTTCATCGATTTGAAATCGATCAAGGTGCATGGTAAAACTCTACGGATAAACAAAAAATTGTTGTCCATCAACAAGAAAACTGGAATTGTTGGAACAAAAATCGACATTCGAATTCCTTATACTACTTTGGAGTCGTCAATCTACAAGGCCTTTATCAAGTCTCATATCGAATGGACAGAAGAATGGAACATTCAGAATGGTATACATAGAAAGTTCGACGTGAACATCTCAAGGGTAGCTCCGGTTGCGCCCTTTACCGCCTGTTATAACTCAACCACTCTGCCTTTTGTTACTTTCGGTGGTCCTTCTTATATACTCGGACCAAGTTTTGTAGCAATCAATACCAGTCCTGTTTAGCTCTAGACACACACAAGT
>JAJJMA010166145.1:0-16250 GCA_023529015.1 Papaver nudicaule | reverse complement strand
AATTAAGCGTTAAGAAACTCATGTAAATTAGGAAACCAGATTTTACCTAAAATAAAACTCCTCTCCACCGTGTGAAGGTTTTCTCCCATAAATAAAACTCAGTAAAAATATTTTGTAAATAGTAAAAATATTTAAGTCGGTTTACGGCTTTTGGTTGATACACACAAGTGTGCCTTGGGCATCAGGGACAGCAATATCTTTTTGCTCGCCCGCCCCCACCCATAAGTGTAGGAAAGCTCCTTACTTTTATGGTGGCATTCACCTTTAGTTTTAATCCATATGGGACTAAACTAAGGACATTTCATTCACTCAAGAAAATGAGCTAGAATCCTAGTGACCCTTAGGTCACAAGATCAATTCACACCAAGACCAAATAAAAACATGAAAAACCCAATTTTCTCCAACAGCTGCAACATTCAAGCTTTTGAAGATGGAGCTACGGATGATAAAAATGTTAAGTTGTGCTGTCGCGGATCACTTTCTGACCGTCATGGTGCTACATGATTCTCCTTTGAATCTGATTTTGGATAAAATTGAAAATTAGGGCAATTCTATAATTAATCATTCATTTTTGCTATGTAAAGCAATGTAATAGCAGCCCATGATTAAGTAAAAGAAGAAAATGACAGCAGATTAAGATTTGAGTTCAGGGAATCCTACTCCCCCTTTTCTTTTTCTTTTTTGAAAACGAAAATTATTTGAAATTGGAGATTGAAAATCAGTGAAGAAGTCTTAGCTTTCTTGTATGCGTTTGATGCTGGGTTTGATCATCCGGTTTCATTCTTGATTTCAATTCATTTGTTGATGCTCTGCTTTGAGGTGGTAGCCGCTGGACTTTGGAGATGACGGATGTGTGCTGATCTTTGCTTAGACCGGCGGTGGCATTTCTCGTTGTGGCTCTGGATGCTACGGGAGTGAGGTGGATGGCCGGTGGAGCTTGGGTTTGGCGGATGGTTCGCTTACTGCTTTGATCTGTGATTCCAACCTTGAGAAAATTCATTTTAGATACCTGGTGGAGTGAGAGAAGAAATTGGAGCCGGAGGTACTGTTTGGAAAAGAAATGAGGCTGCCGGCTATTGGAAACCTCTTCCGTCGGTGGTGCTTGGCCGGTAGATGGTTACATCCGCGTGATGTAGAAATGTGGAGGGTTTTGTCGGTATCTGGTCCTACCATGTATGCTGTTAATCTAGGGACGGAATTTTGCTATCAAACTTTCGTTTGTCTTGGTGGGTATGGTATTGCGGTGTGGACCCGGGGTGGGGTGAGGGGAATACAAATTCCTTGGAGTTGTTTGTCATCGGAGTAAGTAATGGACCCGTGAAAGGGAGAAATGAATGTTTTGAGCAGCTGTTGGTTGCTGGGCCGGCTATTCGGTGAGAGAAGAAGATGGGAGGCCGGGTGCGTTGTGAAGGTAAGTAGGAGACTGTGTTAGCCGCTTGATGTTGTTTGGGCGCAGAAGGTGAGTGAGAGATATCCTTTGCCGGAGTATGTATTTTATTTCTATGAGATCTCCCGGTGGAAGTCGCCATTTGTATTAAGGGTGAAATCGCATAGGTAATAAGTACCGGAGATACAATAACACCCGGGGTTACAAAACCTTGTAGGAATACACAAGATCACCCGCAAAGGGTTCAAGATCTCTCTAGAAAGTAAAATACAAAACTCTTTCATATTCTCTCTCCTCTCTATTCTCTAGCTCTCAAATCTCCAAAATCTCTCGAAAAATCTCCTTCCAACAAAGGGATACAATAGCTATATTTATAGTTGTTGCGCTAAAACCTGCGGAAGCGTTTAACCAACAGCTACAAAGATAATCTTAATACGCCAAGAACACCAAGCACACACAATCAAGAAGACAAGAATTAACGAGGTTGAATCCTCGGGAAGGAATAAGTGATTTTATATGTTATCGTACAGAGAGAATATATAAAACCCTAGAGAGAAGAAGAGCTTCTGGTATATCTCATAGGTTCTCCCAAGGGCTCTATTTATATAGGTTACATACTTACCCTACAAGTAAAGGGTTTCCTAATACTTGTCTACAAAGAACATTCTAGACATACATAGAATTTCCTAGTTTAGGCATAAGTAAACAATTATGGAATGTCCTAGAATAATCTAGAATTCCACCGACTCACCAAGTTGAGTTTCCATAAAACTCCTAAATTGTGACCGACCTAAATCCTACAATTCTCCATCTTCCAACGTCGATTGCATCACATGGCTGATCACTGACTGCCTACGTATCCTTCTGTAAGGAATCAAACCGATCGTAGTTCACTTATGAGGCCTTGCTAGAAGGCCTCCACCAAGATCCTAAGAACCTTTACCCCAAAGGGGTCTCACCAAACAGGAAGAACATGGACCAAGTTCGAGCAGTGTCGAAACTTGACTCCAGATACAACTTTAGTCAACATATCAGCTGGGTTGTCCTTGGTATCGATCTTCACAAGTATAATGCCTTCTTCTTCAAGAATGTCTCTTATAAAGTGAAACCGAACATCTATATGTTTGATCCTTGAATTCTGCACTTGGTTCTTAGCCCAAAATATGGCACTAATACTATCACAATAAACAGGAAGTTGATCCTGCCACACACCCAATTCATCAAGCAATCCTTGTAACCATATAGCTTCCCTAAATGCCTCTGTCACTGCCATATACTCTGCCTCCGTAGTTGAGAGAGCCACAGTAGACTGCAATATTGATCTCCAACTTATTGGTGCTCCTGACAAAGTAAACACATACCCTGTAGTCGAACGTCTCTTGTCCATATCACCAGCAAAGTCAGAATCCACATAACCAACACACAACTGATTGATACTGTCTTCCTTCACAAACTCCAAGCCAACATCAATTGTTCCGTAAAGATACCTCAAAATCCATTTCACATCTTGCCAATGTCCTTTACCAGGATTATGCATATAACGGTTGATCATACTTACCGCATGTGAAATGTCAGGCCTCGTACACACCATTGCATACATTAAGCTACCTACAGCATTAGCATATGGGACTTGGGCCATATACTCACGCTCTTCTTTGGTACTAGGAGACATTTGAGCACTCAACTTAAAATGAGCAGCAAGGGGAGTACTTACAGGTTTAGTTCCTTCGCAGACACCAAATTTTTGTAACACTTTCTTCAAATATGCCCTCTGAGACAAACAAACTCTACCCTTCTCTCTGTCACGTTGAATCTCCATTCCAAGAATCTTCTTAGCTTCTCCCAAATCTTTCATCTCAAACTCAGACGACAATTTTCGTTTCAAATTATCAATCTCTTTCTTGTTATTCGATGCTATCAACATGTCATCTACATACAAGAGCAAATATATGAAAGATCCATCTTGTAACTTCTTGAAGTACACACAGTGGTCATAGTGACTTCTTGAGTATGTTTGGCCAATCATAAACTGGTCAAATCGTTTGTACCATTGTCGAGGAGACTGCTTCAGCCCGTACAACGACTTCTTCAGTTTACATACCCAATCTTCTTTTCCAGCAACCTCAAATCCTCTCGGTTGAGACATATAGATCTCCTCTTCTAGATCACCATGTAAGAACGCCGTCTTCACATCTAGCTGAACTAGGTCTAAATCATATTGTGCTACCAAGGCCAACAAAATACGAATTGACGAGTGTTTCACAACTGGAGAGAACACTTCGTTGTAATCAATTCCTTCTCTCTGGGCATAACCTTTCGCAACTAACCTTGCCTTGTAGCGTACTTGATTCACCAGGGATCCTTCTTTCTTTGCATACACCCACTTGCACCCAATGGCCTTCTTACCGTTCGGAAGTTTCATAAGAATCCATGTGCCATTCTTGTCAAGAGACTCCATCTCCTCTTTCATTCCACCTTGCCATTCTTCACGCTCTACACTTTGTATAGCTTCAGCATAAGTGGTTGGAGTACCATCTTCAACTACTGGTAATGCATAAGTTATATAATCATCTAACCTTACAGGTCTTCTAGTTTTTCTTTTTGGTTTGCTGGGTATTACAGTCTTCGTAACTGTAACTTCTGCATCATCTACTGCTTCTTGTTCCTCTTCACTAACAGCGTCACTATCATTTGGAACATCAGTAGTTACTTCTCTTGTAGATTCCTCATCTTCAGAAGTAGACTCAATAGATACAGACTTAGCTGGACTTGGTGGAACTGCATCAAACTCCACCTGCTGCAAAGGTTCACTAGTACTAGTGCTTCTGTCCTCCACCTGCCGAGAACCCCAAGACTTCACCATAGACATCTCATCGAATGTAACATCTCTACTCATGATCATCTTCTTCTCAACTGGATTCCAAATTTTGAATCCCTTCACTCCACTTTTCATACCCATAAAGATCCCTTTAACAGCACGACTATCAAGCTTGTTTTCACTAACATGATACCATGCAGGGCAACCAAAGATATGAACTGAGTCATAATCATAAGCTGGCTTACCAGACCACTTCTCCATAGGAGTTTTACCTTCTAATGCAGCTGATGGCAACCTATTAATGAGGAAGCACACATATGTAACTGCCTCAGCCCAGAACACTTTACCTAATCCAGCATTAGATAACATACATCGTACCTTCTCCGGTAGCGTACGATTCATGCGTTCTGCAACCCCATTTTGTTGCGGTGTCTTCCTAACTGTGAAGTGCCTCTTTATCCCCTCATCCTGACATACTTGCAAGAATGGATCACTCTTGTACTCACCACCATCGTCCGAACGTAGTACCTTGATCTTTCTGCCAGTTTGGGTCTCAGTTGCCTTCTTCCACTTCACAAAGACTTCTAGGACATCACCCTTATGCCTCATGGTGTACACCCATACGCGCCTAGAATAGTCATCAATGAACGACACAAACCAATGCTTCCCTCCCAATGATGCATTCTTGGAGGGACCCCAGACATCTGTATGAACATAGTTAAGAACTCTACCAGTCTTGTGGATTGCGGTGCCAAAGCTTGTTCTTGTTTTCTTGCCCTTAACACAATGTTCACAGAAGTCTAATTTGCAGGTTATAGCACCCTTTAACAGATTCTGCTGAATCAATGCATGTAACGACTTCTCACCAGGATGTGCAAGTCGCATATGCCATAACTTCGTGGTCTCTTTTGCTGCACTCTCAATATGCTCAGAAACTGACACATCTCCAGTTATTGCACTACCCATTAAGTAATACAAATTGTGATGTCGTGTGCCTTTCATGATTACCAATGATCCAGAGATTACCTTTAGAATACCGTTCTCCGCTACTAGCTTGTGGCCTTTTTCTTCTAAAGTTCCGAGTGAAATCAGATTCTTCTTCACATCAGGTACACACCTGACTTCCTTCAACTCTCTAACCATACCATCATGCATCCTGATTCGAACATTCCCTATCCCAACTACCTTACAGGTATTGTTATTTCCCATTCGTACTTCTCCATCAAACTTCTCAAAGCTCGAGAACCAGTCACGATGTGGGCAAATATGATATGTAGCTCCAGAATCAAGTACCCATGTGCCTTCAGTAACGACACAAGCTGATGGTGTCACAGTTAGTGAGAAATCAGAACCATCATCAGATTCTTCACTTGCCTTCGCAATGTTCACCTCGGTTTTCTTGTTATCTCTTTCATGCTCCTTGCGCTTGGTACAATCCTTTGCCCAATGACCCATGTCATGGCACCATGCACACTCATCCTTATGCAGTCGCGTTCTAGACATAGAACGCCCTGTTCTCTTACCACGATGACCAGATTTCTTCTTCTTGTCTGTGGAACGACCTCTTGCATAAAGCACGTCATTGTCTGCTTCATATGCAATGTCTTCTCTATTCATCTTCCTAAATTCTTCGCTACGAAGTGCTGTAGTGACATCTTCATATGTCAACTTCGCTTTGCCGTGCATTAAAGCTTTAATCACGGGTTCATACTTATCAGGAAGAGCATTCACCAGACACAAAGCTTGTTCCTCGTCGTTTATGACTTCATCATAATTCACCAGATCAGTAAGCAGTTTATTAAACGAATCTAGATGCTCCGTCAGTGTTGCACCCTTCTTCATATTATAGCGATACAAACTTATCTTAAGATGTATCCTATTAGCCACGTTCTTCACCAAGTATTCTTTCTCTAGCTTTTCCCAGAGATCCTTAGCTGAAGTCTCGTGCTGATAATTAACTCTTACTGTCGTCGCCAAACAACCTCTTATCGAACCAAGACATAATTTATTCAACTTGTTCCATGCTTGTCACTCATCTCCTTTGGCCGACCTTCTAGAGCCTCGTCTAGGTCAAGTTGAACAAGTGCATCCATCACGTCTGTTCTCCATAAACCAAAGTTATTGGTTCCCGTAAACTTATCAACCTTGAGTTGTGCTCTATGAGTATGTAGTATTTCTTCCTTAGTTTCATTATTCTTTGTAGTCTCCGACTCAGGCTTCTTCGTGTTTTCATCCTCTGAATCACCCATGACTCACACAAGCGATAAAAACTAAACTTTGAGATTAATAATAACTCAAACTTTTAGAAAATACCTTCACTGCAATACTAAGAATTACCCCTAGCTCCAAGATCTGACACCCTTGCTCTGATACCAATTGTTGCGCTAAAACCTGCGGAAGCGTTTAACCAACATCTACAAAGATAATCTTAATACGCCAAGAACACCAAGCACACACAATCAAGAAGACAAGAATTAACGAGGTTGAATCCTCGGGAAGGAATAAGTGATTTTATATATTATCGTACAGAGAGAATATATAAAACCCTAGAGAGAAGAAGAGCTTCTGGTATATCTCATAGGTTCTCCCAAGGGCTCTATGTATATAGGTTACATACTTACCCTACAAGTAAAGGGTTTCCTAATACTTGTCTACAAAGAACATTCTAGACATACATAGAATTTCCTAGTTTAGGCATAAGTAAACAATTATGGAATGTCCTAGAATAATCTAGAATTCCACCGACTCACCAAGTTGAGTTTCCATAAAACTCCTAAATTGTGACCGACCTAAATCCTACAATAGTGGTAGCTAACCAACACAATTGTGACATGTGTCCTCCACTAGGTGGATTCCACTACAATCTTGACATGTGTCCTTCTTATCTTCTTATCTTCTTCCACACATGTTGCTCGCACATGTACTTGTAGATTCTTTCTTCTCTCTTGAGGGTCTCTTGGGACAGGTACCTTCTGCGGCTCTTGAGGGTACTGCGGTAGGAGGTAGTATTACGTTTTTACCCCTGGTCCGGAAGGGGGTATCTACAGAAATATTGACTCCTCCAGAATCAAGTGGCCAAATATTTCGTTATCATGGCGATGGCAAGTAGCAACCCAACGTTTTCTAATATTGTGGTGAAAAAAAAAAGAACTACTAGCTAGAGTAGAGGCTGTACAGCAGTTCAAACCTCAAACGATTTAGAATGGGCTTAATAAAGATCCAAAATATAAAATTTAGAAAAGGGCAGACAAAATGTAGCTGAGGATAAGATCACGGCCGATCATTTTAGAACCACCGAGGGATGTGAAAATAGAATAAATGAAATTTCTCTACCTTCTTCGACAACACGTGGTAAATGCATCTACTCGAATTTAAATACATGGCCATGATATTAGCTAGGCGGCTAAATATTGTAGCAGTCTGGCTAAGATCTTCGGCGGTTTAAGAGTTTGATGGGCCTGGAGTCGCACGGCCTTATTACGCCTGCCTCTGCTTGAGATTCCAGATTCCTCATTTCTCTCTAACCAGTAGATTCTACTGATTGATTACCGAGAGTGAAGCATCACAGATCCTAAAGAAAAACAATAGAATTTGGCACATACTGATTACTGAAAGTGAAGCATATCACGGATCATGATGAAAAATACGAAACGGGTATCATGGTGCTAGGGAAATCACTCTGATCTTCATTTTGAGGCATACTGTAGTGCCAACTGATATAACTTACGGGTTACATACGGTTGAATAGAGAAGCAGGTATGACAGGGTTATAATTTCGGTAATCTAACTTACATTACATGATCCTGCTTTTGGAGTGTCGAATAATGCAAGAGAAACAAGTGTCTGTGTGTACAATGTGTAATTGGGCTTGGCTTTCAGCCCAGGGCTGCCGCCCCATGCTAATATAGCAATGCCTCTAGGTGGGTGCTAGAAATAGAATACTGCTCCTCCACTCCACTAGTTTATTTTTATTTTGTGCTAGTTAGCTACGCCATGACTGAGGGGGCTACAGATATGGTAAGCCATGTTTAACTTGGCCTGATTCTTATTGTGTTGAATTTCTTCTTGATTTTATTTATGGGAGATGAAAGTGGTGTTTGAACCAAATGACCAAGTATTATAGCATCTCTATCGGCAAAGGAACAAGTATTGCAGTTAGAGAGAACAAAATCCATGGCTTTCAAGTTGTGGAAGGAGGCACAGTAGAGTCTCATCTGCATTTGCAGATGACACTATAATTTTTCTAAATGCAGACATTGAAGAAGCAAGATGGCTACATTTGGTGATGATTTCATTTGAGATCCTTATTGGTTTGAGAATAAACCTTCAAAAGAGCTCAATGATCGGCATTGGTGCTGATAATATGATTGATGAACTGGCTCTTGAGCTTGGTTGTGGTATTGAATCACTTCCAACTACTTACTTGGGACCAAGGAAATCAGAATTGTACGATTCACGATTCAGCTCGTACGATTCGAGCCACTAAAATACCAAAACGTCATGACTCGTACTGTTGAATCGGTTTAGCAGTTGAATCGTGTTTTTCATTTTCTCAATCGCAGATTCGACTCGAATCGATGATTTACGATTTATTTTTCTTACATTTTTCAATTTTAGAAGCTTGGGTTTCTTGTTAATGGTGGACTGCAAATAGGAACAGATGTATCAATTCTGTTATCACCATAAGACATAATTTCATTTGCATAGTCACCGAAGATTTCTCATGTTTCATTAATTTCTCCCATAGTTCTCAAATGCTACAGATCTACTTTGATTCAAAGAAAAAAAATTTATCCACAATCCCTAATTATTCAATTTCAGTATTTGGTGAAATTCTCACAACCAATTCTTCTTTGCCGTTTCTTTTACCTGCAATTGAATCTCATTAAAACAGTTTAGTAGCTTCGATTCTTCATCGTTATGCAACATGTGACCATAGCTATCATCCGTTAAGCCCCAACAGATAGGGACGGTACCATCAAATGATCTGAATCATCAATTTTTCATATCCATCCTAGTAATAATAGACACCACCTTGGATCATAAATATCATCGATAGGGAAGAGAAATAGTCGAGAACAATTTTCTATCCCTAACAAAAAGGAAGGAGGTTTTTTTCTAACAGTAAAGGAAGAAGGAGAACTTGTTGCTAGTTGTCGTTGTTGTCGTTAAGAAAAATATCATGATTGTAACACGTGGGTTCCTTATATGGGATTGAACCATCTGTCCTTCTATAAACCAAGGTTGACTCAGACTAACCCAGGTTAAGTATCAGAAGGTTATAGATATCAAAAAAATAACTTAGTAATTGCATTTCTTGTATATTTACATGACCAAAATATTTGATCTTATATACTATATAAATATTAAAAAATCAACCATGAATCTACGATTCACGCTTCAACACCCGATTCGATTCATGAAAAATGAAAAATGATTCTGCGATTCACGCTTTGACAACCTTGCTTGGGACTGTCCATTGGTGCAACAAGGAAAAATACTAACATTTGGGAAGTAATTGTTGATAGAATGGGAAAGAAGCTTGCTCTTTGGAAAAGAAAACATCTCAACAAAGCTGGAAGGGTGGCACTTATCAAATCTTGCCTGGAAAGCTTACCAATTTATTTCATGTCTTTGCCAGCAATGCTTGCAACTATAGAAGCTAAACTTGAACAGCTAATGAGAAGATTCTTATGGGGCTCTACTGATGAACAAAATAAAATGGCATGGGTTGGTTGGGAAAAGATCTGTAAACCAAAAAGAATAGGGGGTTTGGGCATCAGAAATTTGAGATTGTTTAACAGATGCTTGCTAGCCAAATGGCACTGGAGGTACATCAAGGAACCAAATGCACTGTGGAGAAAAATCATTGCAGAAAAGACTTCATCCAATCTTGATCTTTTTTGTCCTGCTGCATTGCCAAGCCCGATAGGTAGAAGCATGTGGCACGACATATTTAACACTCAAAAAGATTTCTTTCTTTTATGCAGTTTGCAGGTAAACAATGGGAAGAAAGTAAGATTTTGGCATGATCAATGGATAGGAAATTCTACACTGGACAAGAAATACAAGAGACTCTACAAGTTGTGCACTCAACAAGATGGGGTAGTATATGATTTTTACAATGCTACATCAATGGAGAGATGGAACTTTCAGTTCAGGAGGAGGCTTAATCCTGCAGAGAGTATTGATTTACTTGAGCTTAGATATGACTTGAGAAATACTGCTTTGAACTCTTTGCTGAATGATGGTGTCAATGGAGAATTTTCGGCTACAAAGTTATATGATGTGCTGACTGCCGGCGAAGAAGATATGGCTATAAAGAACATTCTGGAAAACAAGATTGTACCTCCAAAGGTGCAATTCATAATTTGGGCAACTATGCACAGATCTTTACCTACGAGGGCTATGCTACAACACAGGGGGATGAATTTAACCACAACCAGATGCTTATTCTGTAACAACTTGGAGACCTACACTCATTTATTCATGCACTGCAATACTATATATATAATATGGAATGCTTTTTTACCTCTCTAAATCTGATGGGTTTCTTTCCAGAGAAAATCACTACTTTGTTGCAGGTTTGGAAAACTATAAAGCTAAGAGACAAGCATAAGATCATTGTAGAATTGCTACCTTCTGTTGTAATGTGGGTCATTTGGAAACAGAGAAACGCAAGAGTACATGGTGATAAATGAAGATCAACAGATGATATGATAAGGGTTAAGAAAACTATAGTTCTATGGTGTTCATCTACGGACACATTCTATGGTTACTCGACTAATCAGATATTATTTCACTGGGAAGATGTAACAAAGCTATAGTATTTTTCCAATTGTTTTTGCTCTAGAAGAAGCCCCTGGCTTCAAACTATGTACATATATTTTTTCTCTTTTAATATATCCTTTTCAATTCAAAAAAAAAAAAAAAATCTAACTCTTTTAAATGTTGCTAGTTATCTTTTTTTTCTTTTTTTTTTCTTTTTCTTCTTCATCTTCTGTGAAGGGGTCATATCAAAGAAAGGGAAAACTCCAAAAAAAAATTAAAAAAAATGAGATACTTAATACCCGAATCCATCTTTATCTCACTTCTTTATCTTCCAAAAAAATTAGATCATAACACGCTAAATTAGTTTCGAAAAGCTTTATCAGCTTCATTAATAACAATTGATCAAGCTTACATGGATCAGTGCATTATCACGAACAATAGAGAAACATACAAATCAGTATAATATCTAATTTTTCGACAAGAAAATAGTCGAATCACCGCAAAAAAGACTACAAACAAGCATGTGAGAACTGATAAAAGCGGAGAGGGAATGGTTTTCAATATACAATCCAACCATTTTGTTTGATTTGTCTTCCAGAGAAAGATATGTTCCAACATAGTATTTGCCCAAATTCTTGATCTTGAAAACGAAGATTCTGATGGCCGAAATGCATCGCCGATGTACCTAAAAATGAAGTAAATTGACAAATTATATCTATTAGTGGCAAAGATAATCGCTATTATAAAGGGGAGAGAGAAGCATCATTGAAGGGCGGTAACCATGCCGGAAAGCATGGATAAAACATATACCTGATCTAAGAACCCTAGCTAAAAGCTTTAAAAAACAATTAATTAGCGGAAACTAATAAATCTAAACTAATACTGCTCAGACCTATACAATTATATAAAGATCCGAGTAGATCTAAGCAGTAAGAGGTCTTCGAAATTTTTGAAACCTCTGGCCGAAAATCGTAGTGAGAGAGTGGAGAGGTGAAAAAAAATCAGGTCTTCTTGATTATTTTTTTTTTTTTTTTTTTGAAGCAAAGGCAAGAGCCATCATGTATTGAGATAGTTGTTCAATAAGTTACAAAAGAGGCACTCTGCCTGAGTATAGGGTCCAACACGAGGATACCTAGTACCACACAAGAGATATATTACATGGACATGTTCCTGAATATATAACTTATGCACACTTTGGAAGGTGACCCTAAAGTCATAGCCTTCATGTGCCATGGTCATCCACATGAATGGTCTGATTTGTTGAGAAGAAGGCTCAACACAATATAACCTGAACTGTGTGAGCATAGTACCATCCACCAGCAAGAGACTGTAACTAAGACAAACAGCAAGAAGAACATCACACCTATGCACAGACAGACTTTGACATAAAAACACACGGTAATGAACTATGAACTTGTTAATCCACCAGGAAAGGTACCAAGTAGGAACACAACAATTCTGGTGAACCAATTGTTGGCTCCAGGAACAGTGTTTCATTGATTATGCGAATGCCCTTGAGAGGGCATTTACAAGTCAGTTGTCATGACTTCCGCTACACCAATCTCATCCTGAGAAAACTCCTCCAGTGGAACAGAAATTCTCCAAGTTGAAGTTGTTGAAGTCTCTGTCCCATGGACATCATTTTGGTATTCTTCCTGGGATTGTTTGATTATCGGAAAGATATAAGTTGGGATTGATTGAACTTGTCCAGGATTAATGAGCTTGTCTTGAAGTTGGACACATTGGTGTTCATATTGGTTGGGGCTGTCACCTTTCTTTATACATACTATTGGAGTTTCATTGACCCTAGTAGGTAGCATGTTAATGCGTACATCTTGTAATTCCGCTAATCCTTTAGTGTGCTGAACTTTAGTTGGAGAAGGAGGTGCTGCGAAAGAAACCGAAGTTAGAATATCCATATAAATCAGAGGTTGTTGTCGGAAGAACGTCTGAGTAGGCTGCAGATTATGACGGTGGTTGACCATCACACAAGGTTCTCCTTGAATCATAGAGATTGCAATATGGACACGAGCATCATGAAGCTGTAGATATTCTGCAAGTAAGTGTGAGTAATCATGATTAAAGAGATTAGAGATAGGAATTGGGCCTGCATGAATAAGGTCCGATATAGACAATGGTTGGTCTTGATTAGCTGGATGTTTTCCTTTATCAACCATAGTAGCAAAGCCCTATACAGTTTATCCCATTTAGACGTTGGGCCTTGAGAATTCAGGGAGCCCTGATCAGATGGAGCAGAACCCGACTCATTACGAGAAGCAGGTGGATCAGAACCAGAGCCAGATCCGGATCCAGACTCATTTGTCTGATTATGGGATTGAAGAGAAGCATCGTTGATGTTGGCACGTGCAGATGACATCTCTGACACGTCTGACAAATCAGAAGTCAGGGGAGAAGGGGTTGTACTGACATTTGCAGGTTCCTTAGCTGATCTTGGTTGGGTAACAGGCACCCATATTGATTATAACCGGTTGGTGGGTGAAGAACCTCCAGCTGAGTCAAATCGTCCTGGTGAGAGTAACGAACCACGTCTGTTTCTCTAGTATGTGATCTCCATTACTACTTCCTTTAAAAAAAGGAATTCATTTAATTACACCACATTTGTGTTGGTATAAAATCTGCATAGAGACTTCATACCAACAGCCATAAAATCATAACATGCATCCTAGGATTTGTAAGACAATACTTATGACAAACATGATTCCGAGACAATAAGAACAGTATCGAAAATAGTAAACACACATTCGAAATCAAGATGAAGATATAAGTATTCATTAAACTAGCATTTACTCCCTCCATTTCAAAAAAATAGGCCAGTTTGACTTTTTCCTACTTTTTCCTAACATTTAGGGAACTTAATTGAACTAAAAATATTTGACTTAAACTTTTTTTTGTTAACCCATGACACATGTCAACGATAAACCAATCATAAAAAAAAAACTAGTTTAAGTCAAATATTTTTAGTTCAATTAAGTTCCCTAAATGTTAGGAAAAAGTAGGAAAAAGTCAAACTGGCCTATTTTTTTGAAACGGAGGGAGTATCTAATTACAAACTACATGAAAATTGTGCTTAGAGACCAGAGGAGATTCGCACCAACCTAATCCCACTCACACGTCCTAAGGCTTAACAAAAATTCCAACCTCTACAATGGAAACCAAGCTCGCCTTTTATAGGCCTAACCGAAAGTGGATTACAGCTAATAAGACAAAGTACACAATCGTGATGGTGTCAGAGTTTGTCGAGTAAGTCGGTGGCCTTCGAAATATCTTCGAAGATGAATGTTATTTGGATTCCCTTTGGCATCTCGGGATGCTTGTTCCTTCGAAGGTATCCTTCCCTTCGTTGTCCTCTGGTCCTTCGATATATTCCTTCGTGTTATATGTACGGGTTAGGCCCTTTTCGAGTTATTCAGTGCTTCAGACTTAGCCTCTTCTTTTGGTGCTTCTTCACTGGGAGGTTGACACGTGTCTCGATAGTTTTATACCCCTACAACATCGATTTTATGAATTGCATTTTTTCATTTCATTCAATTCAATAATAAATTTTAGATCTCATTTACATGTTTTAATTGTTGTTTTATTGATCCTCTGAAATCCCAAATATTATTGATCTCAAATATTATTAAAGTTTTATTAATCCTACAAATACCCAAATATTATTGTGTACGTAAAGATCGATCGAAAAAATTAGTTGATTGGACATTCCTTTTCATATGATTCATTTGTCTTGAGATTTGATGGTTCTGGATCTTCTGGAAAAGAAATCTATTGGAGAAAGGATTTGATTACAGATAATGTGATTCAGCTGTATTTATTAAACTTAAATTTTCTTGCTAAGGTCAACATTTGACTTTGGCGGAACTTGATAAGCATTGTGTACTATTTAGGCTCTAAGGCCCATAGTGGTTGTCATTTTTGTCGTCTCTTGACTTAGATGTATCTTTGTTTATCAGCCAAGAAAAACAACACTATAGTGCTTGCTCGAATGGTACATCTTAAAAACTTCAGGAATTGATTGTTGGTGGGGTCGTCATAGTTTAAAAAAATCAAGATTAGATTTATCAATATGTACATAGATAAATTTTAAAGAGTATGCAATCGAACCTTAAAAACTATTTGTGGAAACTGTATTGTTAATTTAAGCATCAGAGAAATTTTGAAGGCGCCCCCTTATAGAAAACAAGAGTTCTGAGAATTCAATAAATTTAGAGGAGATTGGTTAAGGAAAATATCTTTACCCACAATATTTGGCATCGACCAAGCTGGGGACGAAAGGGGACAAGTTTATTCCCATCTGGAAAAGAAAATCTTGGGAAATAATAATAAAAATCATGCTCGAAGGTATATCCAGAATACATATGACAACCTTCACTTTTTCGCAAGGAACGAAACTACAAGTCGTATGAAAAATTGTTAGAGCATGCTCGGTCGAACCTACTTGTGTTGGTATGTCAAGCTAGTTGTCAGTTTTAGGTGTCAAAACACAATTCTTGATTTAGTTTACTAAAGTTTAGTTTTAGGTGAAACCTAGAAGACGAAGACGAAGCTTAATCACGAAGACATCATTACTTCTTCATCGAAAAAAGGTTAGTATGAGTTGTGACTTTACGGAATTACTTCTATTCTACTTGTTCTATCTTTTGAAATATAGTCGGCTTGTTAGAGCATTGCTCGGTTGAACCCACTGATGTTGTTATTTCAAGTCAGTTGTCAAGTTTAGATGACAAAAACACAATCCTTGATAAGTTTAGTCTACAACTCGGACTAGGATAGTTTTAGGTAATCAAGACGAAGACCATTGAAGACGAAGACCGGAGCTTACCACTTGATAAATCATAACGTCCTCGCTAAAGGTTAGAAAGGTTTTTCCTTTCCATATTTCGTACTTATCATTCTATCATATCAATAGTCTATGATGTTGTTTATAAAGATCCGAAGGTATTCGAGGAGTCTTCGCCTTTGCATTTGTCACAACCGTGATAATATGTATAGGTAGAGTAAGTTGAATTGTCTCATGAAATGACCTCAACGGTGAACGCATTCATGAACGCGTACATATGTTGCACAAGGCATTCCTGAGAACGAGTGAGTCTGTATGAATGCGTACATACGAGTTCAAGGTTTATCCTGAACTCCAATAGACAGCTCTGTGAACGCGTTCATGAATGCGTACACATAAGCCATGGAAAACTCCCAACTTTCATATTATGGAGTTTTCGGTTCTGGAATGATTAGTTCTCGGACTTGTCGTTACTT
>JAJJMA010166134.1:0-10804 GCA_023529015.1 Papaver nudicaule | reverse complement strand
ATCATGAGACCCGACCAAGAGAAATACAATTATAAGAAATGCAAATTGAAAGGCAACCAAATAACATGTGAAATGACCACAATTAACACTCATACGCTACACTACGGATGTTGTAGACAACACCCAATCCCTAAAACCTCAATTCAATCATTTCATGATCATTATTTCAACCCTATCCCTTGTGTTGAAGCTGTAACTATGGCCACTTTTCCTTCAAATCTCTTCTTCATCGTCGCCATCTTTTTACTTGTATTTTATTTTCTCGCCGGTGAAAATTATACAGTATCAAAAATTGGGTTACTGAGTTAGGTTCTGGGAGTGATTGATTACTGGTATACCAGGGAAATGAATGCTATTTGACCAGCTGCAGAGGTGATGTGGCGTGGTGACCAATGTGAACAAGATTAGGCTAGAAGACAAGCTTATAGTTTTCAACTGCCGTATATTTTTATTTTATTTTAGGTGGGGGAGGAGGGTGCAAAGGTTACGAGTCTTATGACCAAAATTCCATTATTGCAGGCTCAGGCTCAAGACTTGCATTTTTTTTTTTTTTTTTCATTTTTGGTGGTGCAATAGTTGCCGAAATGCCTTATAAAAATAATTTAAGAGTGTTTAGCCCGTCCTTTAGCCCTCCACAGGTTTAATGGTCAGATCTTTCTCATAAGCACGCTACTAATTTCAATGTTTCGGCCACAAAGTCTTTTAGCCATTAGATGGAATGGAGGGCTAAAGAGTAGGCTAAACACTCGGTCAATTTGTCATTTATGAACGTCTTACGCAGTAGGATTGTGTTGAATATTCAGTTTCCGTTTGAATAGTATTGGTGGATATTTAGTTGTCGGGGGCTAATAAAAAAAGTTTCATGGCTTTGATATGAAAGATTGAAGATTTGTGGCTTCCACTATGATAGCTTAGCTCTTGGCTCGAATCTTTGCGAACTTTGTCAAATTTTTGCAAGAAAGTGAATCATCCTGCTTGCTCTTATTCACCGACAATCTTCACCCAACATATGTATGACAGTATAAATGTTGTTTTCTAGAATTTTTATTAATTGTACTTATGTTGTTTCTATTTGTCTCTGATAGAAAAATCAGAAAACAATATAAATCTTTTGCTTACTTGCGTTGTTTCACTATCACTACTGGTTTATCCTATTCTTTTTTAGTCGTCCATCTGGATCACAACTCACCTTATCTTGTTAAACCATGGGTTTTCAAAATTGGAATATTCCCGATGCTATTCGAATACGTCAATATTTGCTAACCGAAATGCAATTGCATGCCTGTCAAAAAAAAAAATGCAATTGCAAGGCATTTGTAATTTGGAGTTTTTCCTTTACTATACACTTCTGCACAAAATATGCTCCAACTTTTTTCGTCAAGCAAAACATGGTCAACGGGATGGTTTTGCTCGGTCAACACAAAAACCGCTATTGACTTACGGAGCCGGATTAATTTCGGTATCCGTTACTAATCGGATTCGGTCTGTAATGCCTATTTCAACTCCTTATAAGTAAATAATACATAGGGTTTTCGAAAGTAAAAGAGGTCTTAAACTGGTTAAAGCTTCTTTTCTAAATTTCAAGGGTTTCAATGGATAATTTTTGCCGACTTCCGGTAGATATAGCATTGGACATATTCACCCGCTTACCAGCTGAACAAGCTCAAGAGTGCAAAATTGTATCCAAAACATGGAGAAATCTCATTCAGCATCCATCATTCTCTAAGATGCATCGTGATCATTATGTTGATTATTCTGGTACGTTAAGTTTTCTTGCCTCGGACACAAGTTTGAAACAACTATACTATTTTGAATATCATGAGAATCATGAGACACGAATTACAAGGATCAATCTAACACTTCCTTTTCAGTATATTGGTCTTATTGGCTCGGTTAATGGTTTGATATGTCTTCATGACTGGCCAGGACTTACTTTTTGTATTAGTAACCCTGTGACGAAAGAGTATGTTATTCTTCGGCCTGAACCTTCTGATCGCTACATCCAGATGTCAATCGGATTTGGTTACCTTCCTTCAACCGGTAAGTACAAAGCTGTAGTAGTGAATAAGTCGAAAGAATTCAATTGTGTAGAAGTCATGGTGTACACTCTTGGCAGTGGCAGTGGCAATGGCTGGAGAAACATTGGAAAATTCAACCTTAAATCTAGCAATCAATATTACGAACATGGTATCTTTGTAGACGGATGTCTTCATTGGAGCGACGTACGTGGAAGGATGATGCTGGTCTTTGATTTGGCTGAAGAAAACTTTCGTGAACACCTTCCACTACCTACTGCGCCACCAGACAGGTTTTCAGATATAGATAAATTTGGAGTTATTAATGGGTTTTTATTCTGTGCACATACAAATTGCTTTTTTTGGATATATAAAAAGAATGATAAGTATGACATGAAAGAGCGGGATGGAGACCAGTCATTGGGTTGGAGTAAAGAATTTACTCCTGCTACAGTTGATACACCGTTAGCATTCACAAAGACCGGTGGTGTCTTAGGTTACAGTCCTAATCATCTTGATATTTATGACCCGAAAGCTTGTACCTCCAGAAGGCTGGTGGATTTTCAAGGAAGATTTCGTAAAATATTCCCTCACATGAACACATTAGTTTCGTTAAAAGAGCTGGGAGAAGAAGGCACAAAAATAATGAAGTCAGTTAAAGTTAAAACCAAAACGCCGTGACTAGCCAAACAAGTAGCTGTGCATAATTCGGTGAGATCTCTGGTAATTAATTTTCATCTGAGTGTTTTTTGGGGAAATACTATGTATGTGTTGCTGCATATTGAAACTACGAAGAACCATTTCCCAATTCTAATGTCATTGACATTATTCTTTTGATGCGTATGCACATTAGACTTTAGTAGCATATATTTCGTTTTTGTTCACTTGTGTTGAATAAGTATATGCAGGCATAATCAATGGAGAGTGAACTTTGAAATCTTAATTTGATGAGTGCGCCAATAATGTGAGAATGTGATGTATACTTAGGTGCCATAGCTCCTTTTAGTCTACAGCCAGTACTACCTGACAAAGATAGTCATGACATGTATGAAGAAAGAGCTAGTTTGTTGAAAGGTTTTCTTATTCAACTTTCTTGATTCGATTACAGAGTTTACAAGGGATCTTATACACATTACATTGAGATAAGTATAGCAACAAGATAAAGGAGAATACAATCCTAATAACTAACAGATATACATGTCATGGTAAGTAAGATAATATCACACAATATCGCACAATATATGGAGAGAATAATATCTCTTAACACCCTCCCTCAATCTCAAGATGGTGCAGAGCACATTTTGAGATTGGTAATCAGAAAACGAAGTCGAGGCGAAGCTAGAGACTTCGTAAACAAGTCTGCCAGTTGAAACTCTGAAGAAACATACGGCAGTGTGATTGTCTTCCTTTTGAAATGATGTCGTACAAAATGGCAGTCAATTTCAATGTGTTTTGTACGCTCATGAAACACATCATTGTGAGCAATATGAATAGCAGCCTTATTATCACAGTAAAGAGGAGTAGACTCTGTCAAGTGTATTCCCATATCACCAAGAAGCCATCGTAACCAAACTATTTCAGAAGTAGTGTGAGCCATAGCTCTGTATTCGGCCTCAGCACTAGACCGTGATACAACTGATTGTTTCTTGCTGCGCCAAGAGATTAGAGAATTGCCTAGAAACAAACAATATCCAGTTGTTGATCGCCTATCTGTTACATCTCCTGCCCAGTCTGAATCAGTGTAGGCACGAAGACGAAGATCTGATGTAGAGGAGAAATGTAAACCTTGATACAATGTACCTTTGAGATAACGCAAAATCCGAAGCACTGCAGCATAATGTGTTGTACGTGGAGCAGACATAAACTGACTTACTGTATGAACAGCATAGCTAATATCCGGTCTGGTTATAGTCAGATAGTTCAGACTACCAACAAGTTGACGATATAAAGTAGGATTTGGCAAAGCCTTGCCATCAATAGGATTGAGCTTTGTATTCAGTTCTAGAGGAGTATCAACAACTTTGCAATCAGTTAAACCAGCACGCTGAAGAATGTCAGAAGCATACTTTACTTGTGATATAAAATAACCATCTTGTGATTTATCAACCTCAATACCAAGGAAATATCTTAACCGGCCAAGATCTTTCATCTCAAAACAAGAATTCAAGTAAGATTTGAGAACAGCAATACCTTCTGTATCATCGCCTGTGATGACCATATCATCGACATAAAGAAGAAGAAGAACCATTCCTTTCGATGATGATCTGACGAACATTGCAGAGTCGTATGGACTTTGAGTAAAGCCATGCTTAAGAACTGCAGTGGAGAACTTTTCAAACCAAGTACGAGGTGCTTGTTTAAGACCGTATAGTGCTTTGCGAAGTTTACACACTTGATTGGGTAAATGCTTTAAACCTGGAGGAGGTCGCATATAGACTTCTTCTTGTAATTCCCCATTAAGGAAAGCATTTTTAACGTCCATCTGATGAAGATCCCAATTACGAGCTGAAGCAACAGCCAAAAGAGTACGAATAGTAGTCATACGAGCAACAGGAGCAAAGGTTTCTTCATAATCTACTCCATACTCTTGAGTGTTTCCTTGAGCAACTACCCGTGATTTTCTACGTTCCAATTGACCATCTGATTTAGTTTTAACTTTGTAGACCCAATGACTGCCAACAACATGCTTTCCAGGGGGTAAGTCCACCATGTCCCATGTACCAGCTAAATCAAGAGCAGTTAACTCTTCTCCCATTGAGTCTTGCCATTCTGGAATGGCTGAAGCTTCCCTGTAGCTCTTTGGTTCATGTATAGAGAGAATAGTAGTTAATGAGCAATGATAGTCAGAATACTTAGCTGGTGGTCTTCGATTTCGAGGAGGTAGTTGCAACACTTCATTCACAGGATTCCCAATTGAAGATGCATTGTCAGGATACTCGGTAGAGTGGTCATCAACAGCTTCATTTACTTCAACAGTAGAAGTAGTATCATCACTGGATGTGGTAACGAGAGGATTTGAATTTGATACTGAATCATCTGAAGGTGAGAGAGCTAGGTTAGGTGGTGTTGAATCATCAAATGGATCTGAATACGTAAAACTCTCTAAGGACGATGATTTGCTACTAGGCAGAGACCAATAAGGTATTTTCTCCCAGAATGTGATATGACGAGAGATGCGTAATCTTCGACTTTAAGGTATTTTCCAAATATACGCTCCAACTTTTCTCGCAGAGCCGGACCAATTTCGGTTTCGGTTATTAATGGGATTTCCTATCGTAGTAGTATTTCCTTATAAATACAGAATATAGGGTTTTCGAAAGTAAAAGATGTCTTAAACTAGTTGATGCCTTTTTTTTCCTAAAGTTCAGGTTTCAATGGATAATTTTTGCCGTCTTCCAGTAGATATTGCATTAGATATTTTCACCCGCTTACCACCTGAACAAGTTCAACAGTGCAAAAGGGTATCCAACACATGGAGAAATCTCACTCGGCATCCATCATTCTCTAAGATGCACCGTGATCATTATGTTGATTATTCTGGTAAGTTGAGTTTTCTTGCCTTAGACCCAATTCAAAGACAACTATACTATTTTGAATATCTTGAGAATCGTGAGACACCGATTGATAGAATTACAAGAATCCAGCTTACACCTCCTTTTGAGTTTACTAGATTTGTTGGCTCGGTTAATGGTTTGATATGTCTTCAACAATGGCCAGTAGCTACTTTTTGTATTAGTAACCCAATGACAAAAGAGTATGTTATTCTTCCTGCACTTATGAGAAATTCAGATCATCACTTTGTGGAGAAGTCAATCGGATTTGGTTACCTTCCTTCAACCGGTAAGTACAAAGTTGTAGTAGTGAATAAGCTAGAGAAAGAACCCAATTTCGTAGAGGTCATGGTGTACACTCTTGGCAGTGGCAACTGGAGAAATATTGGAAAATTCGACCTTAAATCTTACAATAGTTATCAAGAAGATGGTATCTTCGTAAATGGATGTATTCATTGGAGCAACGTACAAGAAAGGATGATGCTGGTCTTTGATTTGGCTGAAGAAAACTTTCGCGACCAGCTTCCACTACCTCCTCGGGCTACTCCGTCACGAGGCCGTTTTTTAGACTTTGGAGATTTGAATGGATTTTTATTTTGTGCCAATAGAAATTCTAGTTTTTGGCTATATGAAAAGAAGAATGATAATTTTGACATGGAAGAGCAGGAAGAACACCAGTGGTTGGGTTGGGGTGAAAAGTTTACTGCTGCTATGGATAATACTCCATTAGCATTTACGAAGAGTGGTGGTGTTTTAGGTTACGGGTCTAAGCATCTCGATGTTTATGACCCAAAAGCTTGTGCTTCAAAAAGGCTGCTGGTGGATTTTGAAGGACAATTTCAAACAATATTCCCTCACGTGAACACACTGGTTTCTTTGAAAGAGCTAGGAGAAGAAGGTGCAACAATAATGAAGTCAGGTAAAGTTGAGAAGCCAAAACGCCGTGATTACCCAAACAAGCGTATCTGTTCATAATTCAGTGAGATCTCCGGTTACATATATTTAAAATGGTAATTTTCGTCTGGCTGTTTTCTGGAGAAACATAATGTATTTTGTTGCTGCATATTGAAACAGCAAAGAACCATTTTACGATTCTATGTTATTGACATTGTACACACTAGACTTTAGGGACATACAAGCTTTTAAAGACCAACGTTGGAAGATTTCCTACTTCAAATTACCCATCGACTAAACCAAATTTTCGGAAAAATAGGGACAGGTTACAGCCCCAATTCTAGAAGTCCCTTGATAAGCATGTCCATTGCCAACCATGAATACCACTTGTAACTGTAAGCGTTGTAGCAGCGACAATGAACTGTCGGAGGCGTAAGCAAGCTTCTAAACAGAGGCGAGGGACTTGCATTTGCTCGAATTTTAGAATTGATACGCCGTCACTTTCTAGGATGAGGCCAAATTAAAGAAACCCCTCAGACACTCTGAAAATCAAGCTTGTGACATTAATTTGATCCACCTCCACTAACACCTTATTAATTTTGCTCGATTATGCTTCTGTTCTTAGCACTCTATGTGAAATTTACTGAGCTGGCACTGGTACACATAGGACACTTTTTTTTTTAGCCTAGACACGTTTTTTGTTTTTCCATGGCTATAGGTCCAAAAAAAACTCCACTTTTTTTGTAGCCAGTTTTTTGTTTTTCCATGGCCATTGGACACTCTTTGGTCATGGATTCAACCCTAAATCCAAAAATTGTGTCCATTGATGAGTAAATGGCCACATTTTATAGGTCAATCCATTGGACACACCAATTCAATCCAAGGCCAAAAGGGGATACATTTAGCCACTTAGAAATTCCATGTCTTATTGCAGGTCATTTAGCCACTTAGAAATTTCATGTCTTATTGCAAGCCATATTGGGATTTTGGGAAGGTAATCTTATAGGACTTTGATGCATCTCAGATTGCAATGTTGGTCAATTGGTTTACACATTTCTGAAGGTTCAAAAAGAACTGAAGATAATGAGTACACAAAACAGTTCAAAATGTATTGAAATTTTTGTTAACATCAAATGTTTTTGTTTACATTATTTCTAGGTTTTAGTTGTTACATGTTACAACCAAATACCAAGACCAAAATTTGTTAAAGTTTGCTGCAACTCCAAGGAATCCATCCAGAATTTCCCTGGTAACAAAATGAACACAACTGACAACAACATTATTCCAAAAACAAAATGCATAAAAACTAGTCTACCTAATTCCAATGTAATAACCATGCTGCAGTCTTGCATCCTCCAATTGATCTAAAGCTTTCCTCTTCTTCTTCTTCTTCTTAGTCTTGGGGTCGGCTTCACTTGTTGTAGAGGGAAAGATCACCCATTGTTTAGGCCAAGCTACAAAACTTCGATTAGCATCCCCTACTATTTCAAATTCCTGAGTTGAGACGAGTAAAACTGAAGTTGGTTGTACAGGTTCATCAATCCTAACTCTGAAGCAATTATCCCCAAGTTCAGTTCCATGAATTTTCTGATTCGGGGTCGAGTCTAGAAAAACAGTACCAATTGCAACGCTGTTTTTCAGTCCGGTATGCACTAGCTTGCAATTTTCAGTCTGCAATATGTAGATAACAATTCAGATTCAAATACAGTACCAAGTGCAATAGACTAAAGTACAAAATTCACATACAATTCAGATTCAAATACTTCAAAGAGAAAAACATACCATGGCAGGGAGATCAGTTTTAGATGTTGTTTCTTGGGTTTGGGGAGTACATTGAGGTCTAATAGGAGAGACTGGGGACTCATGCCTAGTGTATTGAGCAGGGGATTCCTGTGTGGTAATAGGA
This sequence comes from Papaver nudicaule, assembly GCA_023529015.1. Classification (NCBI taxonomy): domain Eukaryota; kingdom Viridiplantae; phylum Streptophyta; class Magnoliopsida; order Ranunculales; family Papaveraceae; genus Papaver; species Papaver nudicaule. The sequence continues at coordinate 2,438 of JAJJMA010166134.1, read as the reverse complement.
GAGACTGGTGTAGATCCATTAGAATGCTGGCTAGATTTAGGAGATAATCCAAGTGTAGTTGCAGGAGCTGAGTGGGCCTTTTTTGCAGATTTCTGAGCAGTTAACATTTCAAAGAAACATCAGGTGCTGAAAAACAAGAATTCAATAACAAAAGCACACTTTGTAATGATTCAACAGTAAAACTTTGCTTACCCGATACTTCTTTTTGTTCCTGGAAGCTTTCCTTTTCAATATTCCTTTAGAACTTAGCTTTGACATTAACTTGCTCATCAGTTTCTCTTGTGCAGACAATTTTTCCATCATAACCTGTAGTTGTTCATCCTTCTTGTCTTTCTCCCTCTGGTTCTCGAGCCTTTCATCATCTAATTGTATCTTGATTTGAGCAAGGCTATCCTTGGATGCTCCTTTTCGTGGCATGTGCCAGTAGTTTGAAGGAGTCACTCCTTTGCCTGCACATCTTACGCGCCCACTGCGTTCCTCACCAAACACATGTGTGATGGAATCAATGCCCAGTTCTTGCTTTAGAGTTCCATCTTCCAGTTTCCTATCAAACTCATCCTGTACACAAAGTAGACATTAAATTATATCCATTCACATGTGTGATGGAACAACATAACAGATTCTATCCATTCTTCAATTTCCAATCTTAATAAATACCTACACTATCTCAATCTGAATTTAAATAAGTTCATCATTTGCAAGAATACTCAAGAAAGAAACAGATAGTTGTAGGGTAGGTTAATTTGTCTTACCAGTTGTGCGACTTTCTCCTTAACATCATGATCGGAGTATTCACCGCTCTTGTTTTGACGTGCTTTGTTCCACAGGAAAGACCGTGAAGGATTGTCATCTTCAGAAATTACATTTTCTTCGATCTGGTAATAATTAGATACACACCAAATATTAGATACATATATACTCATCATGTTGATGGATTAAATTCCTGACAAAATGAATGACATAATATATACTCTATGACTAAGAATTAACAGGAGTGTAAGTCAGTGGACTTACCAATTTTTCAATCAACCTAGAGTATCATGTTCTTCCCATCCTATGTACATATTTGTGCTTTGCACGCGTCGTTGCTCCATCAGCAGACATTTTTTGGGCACATAGACAAGTAATTACATTCAGCAAAAGTCCATACTAAAAAATGACATCAGTGTGATTTTAAAGAATGTAAAAGTGTAATTTACAACCTTGCATTCATCGGATTCTCGGAATGTTATGAACTTGTCCCAATGTTCTTGCTTCACAACCATACGATATTTTCTAGGGACTTTTTTGAGTATGTTCGGTTTATTCAGATTGGGCAGTACAAAATTCACATACAGTTTTCTTCTAAAGTTACGCAAGTGTTCTCCAAGATGATTAAGCATTCTTTTTTTCCTTGCCTCCTCGATTTCATAGTAGCGATAACAGAATAAGAATTGAAGGTTAGTGACAGGTAATGTTGAAGTAAATAACAAATACTTAAACTTCAATGTTGAAATCAGTGAATTGCTTACCACTATTTGCTCCCACAACTTTTCATTCAGCTCGGGGGGTACCGCCTTCCACTTCAAGTACCGGAGCCCAACATCTCGACGTACCAAAACTCCCATGTAACTTGCAATTTCTGATTTATACTTCCCCTTAAATCGACCATATTTATCAAATTCAATCACATGTTTCTTGCCATCCCATTTCTTAAACAGTTTCAGCATTCTTGTGATTCCTCGAACCTCCTTCTTCTCATTCCTTGCTGTATTATCTGGATCCTCAGTGCCTTCGGGTGACTTCTCTACAGCTTCAGTGGTATCATCATCACTTTCAACAGATTCATCGGTAGATTCAGAACCGCTGCTATTGGAATCAACATCCAGAACACCTTCATGTTCATCAGCAGATTCATCAGAATCTTCGACACTTTCGGTCTCGAAGGGATCAATGCAAAAGTCTGACTCTTCACTCGAATTCTCAGATGACGTCATATCAGAATCTGCATACGGCAAAATTTATTCATCATTAACTAATTCCAATTGCAAGTTCAATACCAGGGTGCAATAAATCATAAGCACTAAACAAATTAGAACCTTAACTTTGAGAAAAGGTGAAACATACCAATCCTTGGACACCTCCTGCTGCAGCAAATCCAGCACTAGCAGCTCTTGATAAGTTCCACAGCACTAGCAGCTTCTTGCATGTTGAAGCATTAAACAAATCAATCCAGATTAGACCAACCAGAATTTCAACAAGAATTCCAACCAGAAAACAACTTCTTTAACCAAAAACCAACAAAACCCCTTTTTATGTTGCTAGAAGGAGAACCCAATGACTTATTCAGCTTGTATGACGTATTCATTGTAAAAAGAAATTACAAAGAAAAGCAAGTTGAGAAGCAAATCTTATTCAAAACCAACTGACCTAAATCAACTTAAATTAAAATTAGGGTT
>JAJJMA010166100.1:0-15748 GCA_023529015.1 Papaver nudicaule | reverse complement strand
CGGTAGGATGGTGTGCGCCCATGTAAACTCATATTGAACTTGAGTAGCAATCAGAACAGTGTGATCGGGTTGTTTTATCTTTCGCCGGTAGATGAATTCGTTCCTCGCTAACTACAGAGTCCACATCAAAAATCAGAAGAGTGTAGTGATATGGGTAGACGTTTTCCAAGTGAGGAGCTGAGGTATAGTAGCCGAGTGAATATCTAACCTGGTTAGAGTATCATTAATATTGGGGTCTCTAGCTAGGTGGGAGATCAAAATGGACCATGCCAATTGGGCAAAAGGGCATTTGAGGATTAGATGCTCGGTCGTTTCAGGTAAAGTACGACAACCAGGGCACAAATTTGAGTTGGTTAGGTTGATGCGGTGAAGAAGGTTAAAGGTAGATAAAACCTCATTTATAGCTTTCCACAGGAAAAACAGAATTTTTGGAAGACAAGGTAATGTCCATAAAAAAAAGCTAGAGGTAGGGCCAAGGGGGACAGTCCAGAATAAGGCACTGATAACCTGAACTTGTGGTATAATTACCTGATTTGGCATGTGGCCAGCAGATCTTATCCGGAGGCGCATCAGGGGGTAAATAGTTGTTGAAAATCTTCGCCACTGTTGAAGGGGGTAGTGAAAGCAATCAGTCATGATCCCAAGTGTTGGATGAGGGGTCAATCGGGTCTGCAACCTTTTGAGCGGATCCCACTTGCGCAGCGTCTAGAACTGGGGCATGTGGAATCCAGTTGGCAGTTGAAAAATGAGGGGTACCAAAATACGACCAACTTTTCGTTTGGGCTCGTGAGTCTTATGGTTAGGTTTGGACGATCTCAAAAATCAATATCAAAACCTAGAAAACCGGAGTTGTGATCTAGGGATCAACTCGACAAAGATGAATCGTTGGAGTAAACTCTACGGTTATGGATAACGTACTTCTTGTGATTGCTTTTAATTATATGTCAGAGTTTATATAATTGCGGAAAGGAAAAGCACACAAGACACAAGAACGTTTTTTCAACGAGGAAAATGCCTTGCAGAAAAACCTCGGGACCTCGTCCAGATTGAACACCGCCCAGTACAAACTGACTACAAACGCTAGCCTACTATAAGACTTCGGTCTGGGATGTAGCAGAGACCAACTCAAGCCCTCCAAGCGAATTGGCTACTGTCGCACTCCTTACGTCTCTAGATCCCCCACAGATCGCCACGCACTTGAATCCCCCAGCTGACGTCCTTTACATACCTAGGAGTTGCTTTGACCGATGTCAAAGGCTTGTGTCAGCAATACTGGCTTTGCAACCTAATTGTTGACGTATGATGTAACTGTCCTCTATCAGTTTCTCATACACAAGTTGACTTCCTTCGGATGATTAAATCCAGGTCATACGGAAATCTACTTCACAAATCAGGGCTGACAAGCAAACCGAGTAAGCTATGCCCAATTTGTCTCTACCTCAGTTGTACACGAAGAATCACTTAAGAAACTTGTACAACCGGAGCTATCTAGGTCTTACAACACTGAGTGCAGCCGTGCGTTGCTACCTTTCAACCTTGTGTGTAACGTATCAGTTCTTGAATAGCCGTATAGCAGAAAGACGGACTATGGAATAGACAAGAACGTGATCAGGTTACCAAGGTTACAGGTTAATCCGATTTCAACCAAATATGGTCTCAATCTCCTACCTGTGCTTCCCAACTCTCAAGAGAAGTCTTTTATAGTCGTAGGGAGTTCCCAGAGGAGCTACAACCTATAGAGGATGACTATACCACAACAAGCGTTCACCGAAGTGAAAAGAGTTTACGATCACTTCCCTAAGGACCTTCACGTATGCTTGATGCTTGCGGTATTTATCCGTAGACACCTCTATTTATAGCACTCAATAAGATAGGTTGCTTTAGAATAAAGCAATCAATTACTTGTCCTACAAGTTAAGGAAACCCTAAGCTTGCCAACCAAGTAATAGAGATTAATCTCAATTGGAATTCTTTTTAAGTTTATCTGCCAAGTGTTTTGTTAGCTCAAAAACACTTCAAGATAGAATCCAACAGACCTGAGATAATCTTTGTCTTATTGACTCATTGAGGATCGTTAGATGGACCACAAAAGATATTTATGTGATATACAAGTCCACCTAAGAGATAAAGGAGTTTAGAGTTTGACCCAAGTGAAATTCTGAAAGAATATCCACTAAATCCGACACCAGCAAAGTAATCGACATTGGGTTCGCGTCCTACGTTCGCGAAATAATCAGTCACTTTGGAACTCAGAAGAAATCCGAGTTTCTGGTTTGCGAACCGGTTCGTGAACCGTGCGCCTGTCAGATTTCGTCAAACCTGGATTCCGCTGGAAGTTCTGGGCTTACCCAGGACTTAGACGTGTGTACGTCCTCAGCTGTAATCCATGGACTCTTTGCTCAAGAATACTCCTTTAGATTCATCCATATCCAACTAACGATTTGCAAGCAAACCATTGTAATGGACACATGGCACCGAATCTATCTCATTCATTCTTGTACTCACAGCATTTGTGGGAACAAACACTGGTCATGACACAAGGCCACGTTAGACAAGAATACGATATCAATCGCTATTATCACTACTAAAGTAGTCGACTATTTCGAAAGAATAGAGAAAGCAGATTAGAAGAATTTCCATAAAGTCATAACTCCTACTAACCTTTTGTCGATGAAGAATAATCGATGTCTTCTTTGTCTTCACAGTCTTCGTCTTCAAGGTATCTACTACTTTGTCTATATCCCAATTCCGAAATCTAAACTCTAGTAGGCTAAATCAAGAATTGAGTTTTGACATCTAAAACTGACAACTAGCTTGACATACCAACGCTAGTGGGTTTGACCGGACAATGTCCTAACAACAGTACTAGGGGTGGAAAAACTGTTTCCAATGCAATGGAAAGTATGTTGCTTCAAAAGCGGGAGGAGGGTCCATATGTGCTGCCATTGTGGACTAACCGAAGATGGCAGGGTAAGGTTATCCGAGAAAATAGCAGATTGTCGGAGATATTTTTCCCGACACATCGTGGACCAAATAGAATCCGGTTGTTGGTGTAGGAGCCAAGGGCGCTTCAAAAGAAGAGATTTATTGTGTTCAACACTTTTCTTGATCCCAAGACCCCCTTGGGACCGGGGCTGAGTTAATTTGTCCCATGCCAAAGTATGGAGTTTTCTGGTTAAGCTATCATGTCCCCAGAAAAAATTCCGAGTGATCTGATCTATTTTCCGGTGGACATGCTTCGAAAGGAGCTGTGTTTGCATGACGTGGTTAGTAATAATGAGGAGAAAGTGTTTGATACGAACTAAACTGCCCGCAGGGGTGAGACATTTGGCTTGCCATCCTTTGGCTTTCCTTCTAAGACGCTCTAATATAGGTGTATAGATATGTGCCGAAGATCTACCATGTTTGAAATGGACCCCCATATACATCGGTGGGACCGATGTGAGCGGTATATTGAAGGTATGCCGAAGTACATGTGCCTCGTGTTGATCAATTCTCGGATTGTTGTGGTATAATTTAGTAAGACACTCGTCAGCCTTTCGATAAGGGAAGCTCAGCTCGAAGCATCTATTAACAATTTGTGACACGATGAAGGAAGACGCCGAGAGCCTAAAATCAGGTACCTTCGAGGTAGGAAACACCTCGAGATATAGAAGAAACAGCTGGCTTCGAAGGAAAGGTTCCGAGAGTGGAAAAAATACCTCGAAGACATTTCGAGGACCACCGACCTACTCGACAATCACTGACACCACCACGATTGAGTATTTTGTTTTATTAGATGTAATCCACTTTCGGCCCAGCCTATATAAGGCGAGCTAGAACTCCATTGTAAGGGTTGGAATTTTTGGGTAGTCTTGAGGCGTGTGAGTGGATTTCTATGTAGCATGTAGCAGAAATATAACTTAACGAATATTATGATCTTCTCTTTGATTATGCACATATGAGTTTGTCTCGATCGATACAGTTTATTTAATCTCGTAATCATCTTTGTTACAAGCAATGTACCGTAAATAATCATTTGAATGTATGAACTTCATGGTTGTTTGGTGCAAAGTCTCTATGCAGATTTTATACCAACACAGTTTGGCGCTAGAAACAGGGACTGATTAAAACAACTTAGGTTTGCCTGTGATTTTTGTGGTTTTCAAAATTTTCAGGAATTTTTTTTCTAGGGTTTTTAAGATTTTTATCCATCTCACCATTCTTTATTTTTTAAAAGCTCCACCACCTTGGGTGTCTAAAGATCTTAAGCTTTAGTATGCTCAGGGGTTTTGAGAAAATCGTCAATATGATAAGATTAATGTTCCTTCAAGGAATCTAAGCTTTGAAACACAGAGGTCTAGACAAGAGCAAAACGTTTTTCTCCGATAAAGATTTCACAAAAGAAGTGCAAAAGGATTTTTATCAAATCTCGAGGAAAATGGGTTTTCAATTCGGAATCTGTTACTTAAATTTCCAGCAAATACCCTTAAATCTCATATATGCTCCATACTGTAGAAATGGGTTGAGGGTTATTTAAGGGGTTTGTCTACCAAATCTATATCGGGAAAGTAGTTCTGTAACTTTCAGATTTACCAGCGTCCTTTCCGAGAAAAGTCAGGGCAAGATTTCCAGAACCTCCATATTTGGAAGATAGATCCGGACAAACCAAAACGGTTAGACGGAATAGTCACAAAAAATATTTTAGACTGGAAATCTCATTGGATCGTACACATACAATCCTCCAAAAAATCTAGCATATCAGAATCGGTTACAACTGTTAGGGTGCATGTCAGACCCATAGTACATTGCGATAGCCGCCTTGGACCTCACGGGGTTGTTACTTTTTGCAGGTCACTGTCATCATGACTTCGAAGTCAAATCAGATGCCGAGACAAGGAATAGGCTCATCGAGACAAGGGACAGGTTCTTCGAGGCACAACACTAGGTTATCAACTAGTAAAGGACTATCACCAGAAATAACAGCAAGTATAGTCTAGCATAGGGAACAAGTAAACGAAGACGAAGTACTAGTAGAAGATCTGGGACCAAAGGTAGAAGGATTTCCAGAAGAGGACGAGCTGCCGCAACAACAAATTCACGAAGTAGAGGAGGAAGATGACGACGAAGAAGAAATCCAAACGAAGTAACCCAAGCACATCACCCAACAGAGGAAGAAACCATTAGGGATGCAAAATTCAGGAAGCTAATGAGGAAAAATATAAAAATAAGAAAGCTCAAACAACAGTTAGCCGAAGCAAATAAGTGTTAGGTGCTTAAAACACCTAATCAAGAGTACCTTATTCATACACTTATGTCTAGCTTATGCCTCATAAATTCTTTATATAACGTTGTTTTCTATTTTGCAGGTACTATAAAATCATATGACGTAAAAGAAAAGAAATTGGTTCTCAAAGCAATGCTTGGAAACATTAGATGCTAAAGAACTACTGTAGGCAGCCACATACAACACTGGGGGCAGCCATTTGGTTCTTAAGTAAAGAAACTACAGGAGCACCCGCATAAGTCTACTCAGGGCAACCTGGTGCTAATGAGAAATGTACTACTGAAGCAGACGAAATCCATTACTCGGGGCCACCATCTATTACAAATCTTACATAAACAGCACCAAGTCGACTACACTTCACAGTTCACAATCAGGTTCTCTTTACTGCACCAGTACCACAACCAAGATGCGATCACCAGCTGTCCATGGGATCGATGGCTATACCACCAAGGGCAGACAAACAAAGAGTACGTGAATGGATAGCTTCTGGAGACGCAATTCTAACCAGGAAGAAACAGAAGAACACGAGTTTTGGGCAGAGTTCAGTTGTGAGAACGAGCAAGAGAACAGGAGAATGAAATGAAGAATGGGTTCAGGCCTGACACGAGATTGTGCTCGAGTCTGGGTTCAGTTTTGACGAGAAGAAGAACAGGAAAAAGATGATGTTTTCTGCCATCGATGAATGATAGAGATTAATGAAGATATTTGGTCTTTAAATGATTTCTGAATTGTGGGTTTGTTGTGAATGTATGAATGCTTTACAGGGACGGAGATTATACTTAACCTAGAAGAACAAATAAAACTGATCCCTAGTTCAGCTGCAGAATGCCCGTCAAGTGTTTGCTAAATGGCCTGACTGAGTTCCTGTTTCACTGTACTAAGGTTCGAGTATCATGCAGTTTATCTTCCAGGTTTGCCGTTGTCTAGCAGGGTTCTAGTGAGTCATTGGGAGGAATTATTGAGGTGAGGTTAAGCACAGAACATTGGTAGAAGTTTCGGGGTTTGAATTAGACACAGAAATTGCCGAGAGAAATCAGGATATGCATTGCTGCCAAGGTTGTTCAGCGGCTAGGTCATGCTTCTGGCGAGTCTTTGCCAAGGATAAGAATACAAATTAAGAGTCTACAGGGCTACAAAACAATTGTCTGGGCTGGACTTGGAGATTTGAGTGAGATTTTAGAAGGTTTAGATACAATATATTGTCCGAGAAATCAGTATAAAAAGTGAGTTACTGTCGTTCAATTTGCACCTGAAGGGTGCGAGATGAAGACTTATTTTTAGAATTTGATATGGATTGGGAAGTCGGTTATCAGCAGGATTCTTATTGTGGCAGAAAGAAAAGCTATAAAAGAAGACCTAGGCTACGGAAATCAGACATCTCATACATCACAGAAAACCACCGCCTTGCACCTCCACCAGGGAGGATCTTTCCTCCTCTCTTACCATCTGCACTCGCATCCACCAGTTCCACCACCACAGCAGCATACCATCCCTTACACCAGTTCCCCTGCATCCATCATCCTTGCATCCACCATCACTACCATCCTCAGTCTCCACCAATACAACAGTAAGGAAGAGGCCAGCGTCATCATCATCGCAGCAGCAACAACAAATCAAGCAACACCATCCCTCCATCAACACCAACTGTCCACCACCAGTACCACCACCACGACGTCGCCACTACCAAGTCGCACAATCCGCCACCACAAGGAGCTTGAGGAGTTGTTTGCTACACTACCATCAGCCACAATTTAGGCTTTGTTTTCTTCACTTTGAACTCCTTTTTGATTTTATTGTTGAGAACATGATTTCTTTTTGTAGCTAATTTCTTGTTTGGTTTGGGATGATTTTGAAACTATTTTTATTTGAGTATTTATGCGAGTAATTCTTTCTTTTAATTATTGTGTTATTGTTTATTTTATACCATGCTTATGACCATGATTTGTTTGTGAGTCATTTAAGTGATCAATTATACGACTTGTTTGCAATGATAATGCTAGATTTTAGAACCTCAATCCGTAATTGTTGAGGTGATTCAATCACAAGTAGCAAAACATTAACGTTGCAGAGGGATTCCGTGGACAATAGTGTGTAGATGATAACCCTAAGTTAACATGTCGAACTTGTGAACATGTGGTTAGGATCAACCCGACTCACAGATTTTACCGGTTAATTATGTTACACTTTGAGAACTTATTCAAAGTGGCCTAATTTGCTAGGATTTTGTAGAGAACTTATTCTGCGAAGTTATTTTGGAGTCCACATAGGCTAGTTGAACTTATAACTTGTCTAGGGTTGTTAATAAACGTATTTCGAAGAAGATTGTGCTCGTATGATTAATTTGATTCATATAATATAGTGGATATTGACTCCTTAACCATCCTCATCTCATTGATTGCATAAACACCAACTTTGCATACATTCATTCAGAAAATTAAATTCACAACTTATCTCTCTCCCTCAGGAACGAACCTGCTTATCCATACTATTATTTAGTTTAGAGAAGTAAGGAATATATTTTTGTGTGAGTTCGGTACTCATCAATAAGAAAGCTGTCGAGAAATCAGCTTCGAACTACAAACGAAGCAGTGAAGGGCACTCTCGTACCCATGGAAATGCACACTCCAAACGACCTCCCACATCGAGAAACAATACTGAGACATATAGACACCTAGAAGAGTGTGGAAGGGAGGTATCGAGCCGACGCATCGAGCCAAGCATACGACCAAGAGGCAACAACATACAATTGATATACGAGAGCGAGCAAGCGAGCAAAGATGTCGAGACTTTGGCAGTGCAAAAAGTCATGATGAAGCAAATCAAGTTGATGCGGGCAGAGCTCTTCGATAACATAATGCAATTAACTGACAAAGTAAAGTTGAACCAAGTAATTAACAAAGTCAACCGCTCGCCATTAAGCCCCGAACTACTAAGCAAGTCCATACCAGTGAAATGTACCATGCCAGTTTTTAACTCTGTCTTCGATGGAACATGAGATGCGACCCTCCATATCAAAATGTACCAAAGATTAATCCTAGCTTGGGAGGACAAGGATGAGGTTCTCTGCAATTATTTCCCATCCAATTTTAAGGAAGAGTCCTTAGCTTGGTATGATAGTCTACCAGCAAGCTCAATGTCATCTTTCGAAGAGTTATCCAAAGTCTTCATAGTACACTTCCTTTACAACAATTCATCAAAGCCCGGCGTAGAGAAACTTTTCAGTCTCAATGTACGAGTAGAAAATCTGCATAGGTATTCAAGGTACCATATCCATCAGATCTACTCATACATACAGTAATTAGTTGAGATTCAATGGTGCGAAGACCACAAGAACAGTACCGAAGATACTAAGAACAGTGATTAAAGATCAAACTTATAACAGTAAAGGCAAAATATAAGAAGAATAGTATGTATTTCGATGTTGTGATTACATGAATATAACCCTAAGGAACCAGAGGAGATAACAGACCTAATCTCTCTCTTGCTGCTTAGGATAAACCCAAAAAGAATCCAACCCCTACAACGTTTTCCAAGCTCACCTTATATAGGCCGAGCTTGGGTGGTTTACAGCTAATAAAGACAAACGACTCAATCGTGGTGGTGTCAGTCCCTGTCGAGTAAGGCGGTTTATTCACTCCGAGGTTGAGTCTGGGGCTTCGGTCCTTCGGCATGGTCCGAATCCTTTCCCTTCGAGTCTTCACTTCGTTCAGGTGTGACTTCTTCTTCTTTGGGCTTGTCCGAGATCTCGCTGTCAATCCTCTCGGCATGGTTAGGCTTCTTGAATGCGAGACACGTGTTCCGAGGGGTTTTACCCCCTACAGTTTGCCTCTTTTCTTATCCAAAGGTCGAAGGGATTTGGAGAAGAAAACCCTTGGCGTTACGCCTTCTTCGACACGTGTCCTCGCCTTAATTTCTGACTGACACACGTACCTTCGAGTGTTTTTCGAAACCTTCACTTTTCTTTGACCTGTCACTTGCTGCCTCGGTTTTATCCTTCTTTCTATTTAAACTCGTTTTGTCGCCTCTTCTTCCCTCTCTCTCTTCTCTGTTCTTTATTACTTTCCGAAGTGGTTAAATCTTTCTCTCTTCTGTATTTTCTGAGATCATGGTAAGTTTTCAAATTTTATCTCCCTTGTTTTGGTTTGCTCTTTGTTTTCAATTCCTTTTTTAACTTTCTCTCTGTTGCAGACTTCTGCCGATGCCTCTGCTAATACTTCTTCAGACGCTCCTCTTACCAAGGTGTTGCCTTATAAAATGGTGGATCCTCAGAAGACCGGCGGGGAAGAACGGGCACGTATTTATGGATTTGATTCATCTCTTTTTCCTTATAAAAGTTTAGGAAAGGAGATTCTATCCCCTGAACTTCTTTCTTTTCATAAGTGCGATGACAGAAAATTAATCGTCTCCGGCGAACAACTCGGCGCCGGTCTTCCTATACCTTTATACAATCCGTCCAACCCTCTTTTTTATGCGATTTACTCCAAAATCGATCCTCCCTGCGGAGTGATGCAACTGAACGGAAATTCTATTCGAGTCATCAGCGAGTGGGTTGCTCGCTCGGAGGGTAGGTCGTATTATTATAAAGAGCTCCCCAAGGAACTCCAACATTCTTCTGATTTCTGGTCCGTCGACAATTTCTTTAAGTGCTACAAGGTAGAAAAATCTTTATCCAAAGAGAAAGCTCCCTGGAGTGTGAGTTTAGGCAAAGTGCCCGATTCTTCTAATCCCCTCGGTGACGTAGATCTTTCGGGGTCCAAAAAGAATACACTTCTTCGTCACTCTAGCGATGAGGTGTGGTTTACAAAGCATGTACTCATCGAAGGCCCTGTCTTGTATGGCTACCAAGATGAGGAGAAGAAAGTCGAGCGTGAGAAATTTGAGGCTGAGCACAATTTCCCTGCTGTTAATTTCTACAGTATTTTCTTCTCTAAGGAAGAGCGTGCCAAATCTCAAGGAAAGATTGCTCTAGCAAAACAGAGGGTAAGGTGTGATTTGATTTTTTACTTATTTTTCTTTTTTGAGTTACTCTCATCCATGTTTTGTTTCTCAGAAGGCGGAGCAGGCGAAGGCAAAAAACCAAAGAGCTTCGGACGAAAGTGATGCTCCGAAGAAGAGAAAAAGATCTTCGAAGTCGGCGCCTGCTGAGAAGGGGGAAATTGATCAGGTGATAAACACTTCCTGCCTCAGCTATGCGATAGGTATGGATATTTGCCTCTGTTTAGAACCTGATAAATTGGCTGCTTGTCAGCAGAGTGGTGTATTGACCGGTGGTGGTGATACTGCAAATGTTGCCTTGCGTGCCCCGAGCCGAAAAAAGGGAAAAACCATGGCTACGAAGAGTAAGGGCGCGAAGGTTACTAGTTCTTCGACCGAAGATGTTACTCGAAGGCGCATTCGTCCGTTTACAGTTCTTTCGTATGATGAGGAGACCGAAGATGATAGGACTCCGATGGTAAGGGGAGAGAATCTTAGCCGTGGAGCAGCTGGGATGCCGAACTCTCGAATTGCGGTACCTTCGCAGGGACGTTCCTTTTTTGATAGCGAAGTTTCTCATGTTGATCAAGCAGAGATGAATTTGAATCAGTATGGGTCCAATATTGGTGTCACTTTGGGTTTTCCCGCATCAGGTGTGAATGTTCCTGGCGCCTTCGCTCAGGAGTCGTGCTTAGGTTCGGAGAGGCAGATTGATGGAACACCGAACTCTTGTGCTGATGACCTGGCTAGTCTTTTGAAAGCACATTCGATGGATCCTCAAAATCACCCGTTAGACCCTTCCGTGTCTAGATTTCTTGCCCGAGTTTTTCCGGTTATTTGGATAAAGATTATGTTGCCTCTGTACCTGCCTATCATCAATCATTCGTGGAAGCTGTGAGTGTGTTTCTTTGTTGTTTTCGCTCGCACGCATGTTTTTGTATGATGTTTGCTGATGTTGTTCCTTCCTTTCTTTCAGCAAAAATATCACGGAAAGTTTTTGCTTGATCTCACCGGTTCCCAAGGTTTGGAAATTGCTCGATTTGGCGAGGACATCCGCCTCTTACGACAAGAGAAGAGCAGTCTTGCAAAGAATGTGAAGAATTTAGAAAAACGTCTTGAGATTGCCGTGTCCGAGCGAGATAGCTTTATGCAAGATGCTAGTGTTCAAAGAGAACGAGCTTCGAAACTGGACGAGGAGTTGCGTTTGGCTCTTGGTTTGTGTGAGAAAAAGGATGCCGAGATTTCTTCTTTAAACAACCATGTTCAAGGGGAGGAGAAGCGCACCTCTTTGTTTAGTCGTGGTCATGGCCGATACCTGTTTAGGAGTTTGGGTATGCAACCACCCTATTATTTTGATGGCTTGGAAGATCCAGATGTTGTTCTGGAGTCTGATAAAGATCTCGTTTCATCCAAGGAGGTTGAGTTAATAATTTCTGAGTTGCGAAAAGTGAGGCAAGCGGAGAATTTGCAGGCAACAAATGATAATGCTGATGGTGAGTTGGGGATTGAGGGTCATGAATCTACCAGGCTGGAGCAAAAGGAGGGTGATGGTTTTGACTCTCGAGAGCTAAGTAAAGTTGATGAAATCATCGGTGGGGAGCCCGAGGGTAATGGAAGTGGTTGTGAGAGGGCAAAGGCAGATAACGAGCTTTCTGGCGGTGAGCCGAAGGAGGTAGGCTTCATTGATGCCTCTGGTAAAAGCTCCGAGGTTAATGCCGAGGTTCAGGATCCCGTGGGTGAACTTAACGGTATTATGATTTCCCAGGTTTTACCTTTGTTTATGAAGAATGCCAGCGATCCTGTGGTTTCGCCCCGAGAAAATCCTTAAGAGTGTTTGTTGTAATTTTGATGATCCTGTGTGGGGATGACTTTGTAAAATAGGAAGTGTGTTTCCTCTTCCAACTTTAGATTTCTTGTGACTTTTTTGTGTACTGAATATGATGTTTATGCACTTGTTGTTTTTTTTTCTCTATCTTCCGATGTCATTCTGCTTCTTTTTGCTATTGCTGCTTTTGTGCCTTGCTTTTTATTGATTGTTTGTTTGTAAATGGCTCGTATAGCTTCTCGAGGTGCAACTTCGGGGCTTACTTCGATGTAGGAGAAAGTGACCAAGCTAGTGGGGGCGTACGGATCACCCTTCCCAAAGGCTTTGAGTTACCCGCACTGGTTTCAAGCAAACACTGGCTATTGATTGCGTAGGTATCCATGCTTCCTGAATACGTTAGGAAGGTGCCGAAGATATTTAATTATCTTCCTCGGAGGGCATGGAGGTACCCTAGCTACCTTTAGCCTAAGTAAAGTAGAATTTTAGAATGGATACCCCGTTTCTCAATAATAAAGTAACACGATGGGGGAGTGCCGGTCAAAGCTGGAGCTTAGACATGGTACTTTTCTCTTATCGCGGCCTAAAGTTCGACCTCCTCAAATCTTGTACACCTCCCCCTTTTTGAGGCTTGAATTTTTGTAAGGGGTCCCTCAGCCGCGTACTTCGTCGTTGGTTTTGAGAACGAAGCAGCTGCCTCAGGGTTCCATCTTCCTCTATAGGTAGATGTTAATCCCATTTATCATCCCCTCGGCGCCCGAGAACTCGAGGTCCTCGTGGCCGTTTGGTAGTGAGTACTAATGCATCATCAGCTTTTTAGCCTTGATTCAAAGTGTTCACCGCTAACGGGGTGTCTTGCGGGTAGAGGACCGTGCCATATAATTCGTAGGGCCCTTACGAGTTATATGAGCATCAACTCTGTGCCTACTAAACGAGGTCTTTTTGTTCAATGGCGTTTGTTGCCTTGGCGTTTTACAGCCTTTTTCATTCGATGGCATTTTTGCCTCGGCGTTTACAGCCCTTTTTCATTCGATGGCATTTTTGCCTCGGCGTTTACAGCCCTTTTTCATTCGATGTCATTTTTGCCTCGGCGTTTACAGCCCTTCGGAGCTGTCGCTCATTTTGTCAAGAGTCGTAGCTTGATTTCTGAGGCTTTGGTTTCTGGTCTGTGCGAGACGCTCGAGTTGCTTTCGGTCTGGCTTGAATAGGTTCTTGGTTAAATATTCCTGCCTTAGTTCAATTCTTCACTATTACCTCGGAGTCGTAACGGTAGTTATGAGAACTGCTCCCTGTTGCCATGGTGTTGATTGAATCTGTTTCATGCTTTTCCTGCTACTTTAGTGATGATTTTTCTTACTCATGCGTGATGGCGAAGCAGCCACGAAACAGTGGTTTCGTGTTTGCTTGTCTTCTTTCTAATGTCGATTTCTTTGTGCCGAGGTTTGGCCTTGTCATTGATACTTTTATGGTAGTCTTTGCCCTCGGCCGTACTTCGTTGCCTTGCTACTTGCTATTTGTGTTACAATTATTTTGGTTTTAATAGCCCCCTGATGCTAAGGCTGACACGTGGGTGTTAGCAGTTTGGAATGGTGCTATCAATTGGTTTCTCTGCGGTTTGGAATTTTGATCGGTGGCGTGGGGATTTGCGAAAGGTGCGGTTACTTTATTGGTTAGCGTATAGTTGTAGTGTTTTGAAGTAGTGGTGCGTTATTCAAGGGAATCGAAATTATAACGTCTGTCCTTTGATTAGACCCGTCGATTAGGTGGTTCCTTAAACTGTAGTATAAAAGGCGAAGTATGCTTTTGCTAATACTGGTGACTACCTGTTTGATTTTTCGTCTGGTATTCTTTTCCTCCCTTTTCTTTCCCTCTTTTGTGTTCTATTATTTTTTTGAAGTAGTTATGGCTGACAGAGGAAAGGCTCCTATGGAGGAAGGAAACCGTGAGATGAGCCCAAGAAACCGGAGAGAACAAATTCGAATGATAATGGATATGGAGGCTGATTTTGCTAATGCTAGCTCTTCTAGGGGGGAGAGTAATCCTGACAAGGTGATTCGCCTGTTTGGTAGTCTTATTGAGAGTGATGAGAGGAGAAGGGAGCAGAGGATGAGGGAAGACGGCGGTCCATCCTACGACTGCCGTATGTATGAAACTAGATCATTTTTCCGCCGCCATAGTGAAGAGATTTTGCTGATGCTTAAGGATGGTCTCGTCTTTCCTGATGACGAGGTGAATGTAAAAGCTGAAGTAAAAGAAGAAATTAACGATGTAGGTCCGTCTGTTTCCACTTTTGTTCCTCCA
Organism: Papaver nudicaule; assembly: GCA_023529015.1. Taxonomy (NCBI): domain Eukaryota; kingdom Viridiplantae; phylum Streptophyta; class Magnoliopsida; order Ranunculales; family Papaveraceae; genus Papaver; species Papaver nudicaule. The sequence goes on along the minus strand of JAJJMA010166100.1, from coordinate 1,385 downwards.
ATTGATGAACTGGTCGTTGATGAAGATTTTAGTCCAGAGGTTGTTTTCTGGGAGGAAGATGCTGCTGCCATTCCTGTCGGCGTTCCAATCATCGATGTGGATCTGCTCGAGGGCCTTGACGAAGATCGGGTACCGTGGCTGGACGACTTCGGAATAGACGTAGAAATAGGAGAGGTTGAAGTTAGCTTTCTATATTGGTGTCTTCGGAGTATATTATGTTAGTTATTTTCCTCTTTGCTGTCTTATTCTAGAAATTTGCTTCGTGTTTCAAATGTGTTTCCCGAATAAATACTTTTGTTAGCCTGCTTACTTAACTGTGTAATAGGTTGTTTATTTTGTTACTTCGTTATCTTACTGATGTCGAATGATCGTTGAGTGCGTATAGTTGTGTTATGCTACGGATCCCTAGATATTATTTCCCGAGGGCTTCGGCGAGGGTGCATGTTCTTCGGAGTGTAATATTTAATGTTAAGGTTGCTAGCGTACAACCTCGATTGTTCTTCGGTGAGTCTGTGTACATTCTTTCGCTCCCCTCGTTCGAAGTTCCTCGGATTTTCTTCGGAAAGATTTGAATGAAAATTTAATAGTTTGTACCCTTATCCCGTGTGTTTATTCGCTATTTGGTTATTTCGAGGTGGCGCTTTCAGTTGTAAAAAATTTTGGGCTCGTGAATATGTTCCCTTAGGTCTTGTTGTATAGGTTTTTTGTGTGACCCTAGATATATACTTTTCGAAGCTGCTATTGATTAATTCCTATACTTAGATACTTCTTTTCCCATAAAAGCGGCGTACGGTGACTATGACGACGTGTTATGCTCACTTTGTAAGTTCGCGTCTCTTGATGGTTTTATTGTAGGTGTTCCTCGTGTCATTTTTATTCTTTGTGTTTCTTCGGAGCCTCCTTGAATTATTTTGTTGTCTCGATCAAAAATATTTTCCCTGATGGTTTCATTAAAGCGTTTTTTGGGTAGCATAAAATTTTGAAAACCCTAAAATAAGCCTGCGTATACTTTTTCAGTTGGTTTCTTATGGCTAGCCGCCGTTTTTCGAAAAGTATTAAGGTTGACAACTAAATCCCATTTTTATGCCAATTTTGCCTTGCCAAATTTTAAAAAATCCTCAACGAATGACTTTTATCATCTGATACTGTGCTCAAAGGGTTCTTAAACATGCCAAAGCCTTTAAGGTCTTTTAGATGCTTAAGGTACAAGAGCTTCTTTCGGAAAACAAGCTTTTGAAAATCTTTTGGAAAAAAGAAAATATGTTAAAAATTTGAAAACCCGAAAAATCACAGGCAAACCCTAAGTTGTTTTAATCATCCCTGTTTCTAGCGCCAAACTGTACGAGTAGAAAATCTGCATAGGTATTCAAGGTACCATATCCATC
>JAJJMA010166095.1:0-12494 GCA_023529015.1 Papaver nudicaule | reverse complement strand
ACTGTGGCATTATCCATCCCTGCTTCCGCTTCTGCGATGAATTCCTTAATGTGTGATTCAGTTATTTTTGACTGCTTGTTTTGGCTTGCAGGACCGTGTTTCAAATTCTCCCTCTGCTGGACGTCCATCTCATTGCATACACGTGCTTCGATAGGGTCACCCACTATTTCTGCAATTCCAAGCGGAGTAGGAAATCAAATTCTTCTGTGGAGGGTGGAGGCTACCCCCATTAGGCTGTGGAGCCAAGGTCTGCCTACAATTGCATTGTATGGAGAATCTATATCGACCACGCAGAATGAAGTTGGGAGCTGCATCTTTCCCACAAAGATTGTTAAAGACAATTCTCCTCTCGGCATTGAAGGCTTTTGTGGATGACCCAAGTTTATTAATACCTAATGGGCTTGATACATACTTGTTTAGGTCTATCTAGTTGGGCTTGGGTCTAGACATTTTCAGTGATCAAGAGATAAGGAATGGCAATTGTGTTAATAAGTGGTTAAAAAGGCATATGGCCACCTAGGGGTAAAAGGGAGTCTCTATAAATAGGACTCTAGAGAGATTACAAAGGAGGCTTTTTTGGAGAGAGAAAGAGGAGACTACACATTTTGAGAGAGAAAGAAGTAGAAATGAGATAAAATCGGAACACTACCTCTGTGACTCGGATCAGGTTGAAAACTGTACCCTATTTACATTGGCGATCACACCGGGAGACTGATTTTGAGTCCAACGGAATGCAATCAGCGCTAGAAGCAATGAGCGCGCCCCAAAGGAGAGCAGAGCGAGTCCCCATTCCGGGCGAGGATTTTGTTCTAATAGAGCACGAGCCAGCGGACAGCGACTCGGACGACGCACAAAGGATTGAGAAGGTATATGTAGGGATAGTGGACGCACCAGGCGCGTCGACTCAAGAAGGCGAAGGAATCACGCCATTTGTCACCGATAGCGCAAAAGACACAAGCCTGGAGGAGATGCGGCAAGAATTCGCAACTCAGGCGAAAAAACAGCAACAATTGATGACACTAATTAAGCAAAAGGAGGGCGCGTCTACACAAAAAGACGCCGGACCGATCACCGGAATTATTGATGAGCCAAATTTGGCCGGAATAGCTGCCGGAAAAGGAAAACTCGCGACCACCAGGAGTTTCCAACAAGAGGAGGAAGGATTTAATGCGCCAACCGGGAGGATCTCAGAGGAAGACCTAGCTAGGTATATCGAAGAGCATTACCGAGTAGCGAAACAAGATCACGGGTACAGTTCTCTGGACCCCCCTTACACGAAAGAAGTGGTTGCTTACAAGTTCCCGCGTGATTATACATCACCAAAGTTCAAAGTATACACGGGGCAGGGAAATGCACAAGAGCACTTGGGTCGTTTCCTCTCGGCAATGAACCAGCATGCAAAGGATGGAAATCTATGCTTGAAAGAATTCTCAAAATCGTTGTCTGACGTTGTATACACATGGTATGACAACTTAAAACCAGGAAGCATAGCGACATGGGAGGAAATGGCGCGTCTGTTCCTTAAGAAGTTTTTCTCCGCAAAAAGGCGAGGGACATCGGTCGATTTAGCACGAACAACAATGGGAATCGATGAGGATCCTTTGAAATACATCACGAGGTTCCGAAGTCACGCGCTCGAATTAAGTGAAGAGGTGCCAGAGGACAGACTGGTCGAGATCTGCGTGGGAAAAATGACCGCCACCCTGCGTTTCGCCTTGTCCAATTTTCAATTCCAAACCTTCGTGGAGTTAGAGGAGGCTACGGCGCGGCTATCAGATTGCCTTGGAATCTTTCAGCAAGCGAAGATGGAGCATACGTGGTACAACTCCGTTAACTCTTTAAGCGCGGCAATTACTAGCAGTGGACCCATTCCGGGAAATAAGCGACAAGCGCCCTTCCAGCCATATCAAGGCGCCGCACCACAAGGGGTACGAGGCGGAAGTAATTCTAATAATCAGTGTCCTATTCCCGCGCCCATACCTTGCACCAAAGAGCAAATCGAAAATCTCGTCGATCAATGGGCCGCTAACGGTGAAATCAACTTACCGCCTGCTGTCGTGGATATAAATACTGTGAACAAGGCGCATGAACGGTATTGTCACTTTCATAGGAGGGTGAATCACTCGACCCTCGATTGTTACGGTGTACGAAATGCATTTTGGAGAAAAGAGAGAGCCGGGGAGATAGACCTCGGACGACAGCAAATTGACAAGGACCCACTACCCAAGCATCATGCCATGATGATTTCCCATGACCCTAGAGACGAGGGATGGGTAGCATGGGAGGATTCCAAGGGAGAGGCGTGCGAGCTGTCCAGTGGACAACAAGACTTTGAGGGAACGAATACTGTTGCTTTCCAATTCTCTAAAACCATCATCGCGCAGCAATTCTTCGATTCCCTCGGTTTCAGTGAGGACCAAGTCAGGGAAGCATCTCAGGCAATCGCTGCTATAACAGCGGGTCATCAGGCGCTATCAAGAGGAAGGATCACCTTTGATGACAGCGATATATGCATTCCTGGGGAGCACCTGCGTCCTTTGTACCTCACTGCAACGGTTAACAAGCAGCAGCTAAGGAGAGTCTTCATCGACGGAGGGGCGTCACTAAACCTTGTTTCAGTACACACCTTGGATCTACTGGGAATACCGAGGGAAGAGATCAGAGAACGGAAAACAGTAGTGCGCGGTTTTGGAGGTCACACCCAAGAATCGATTGGAGTGATATGCCTCGTTATGATTATTGGGCGCGGATGGATACACGATCATCGTATTGTGGCGTCTACCTATCACCAATGCATCAAAACTAGCATCGGAGGAAGAGAATACAGGGTGCCAGCCACAAATAACCCCTTTGGACCCGAGGAAGCATACATGGCGGAAGCAGTTTTTTACCAACCGACAGGACAAGGAGAAGCGGCTGTAATAGGTTTGTCTCGGACGATTCCTCTACCCAAATGGGAAGAGGATAGTAAAGTCTCCGTCTTTGATCCCGCTCGTTTGGAGATACCCAAAGAAAAAAGGAAGGTTGAAGAAAAGGCGTCTGTATTTAGCGCTGAAAGGTTAATGGCGCCGGCAGGCATTAAAAGGTCAAAAGCAGGACCAGAGCCTCGTTTCCATCGCTTCACCACCCAAGGAGGAGGGCACATCTATAGATTATAGCAATCAGCGGAGGTGCTGCCATCCGAGCAATTGTGTGAAGCATCCACAAGCCAGGTGACATCACCTCCTGATGAGGAAGAAGAAGTAACGGCGGGGTTGTTACCGGTAGAGGAACCCACAGAAATACCATCGTTAGACGAGGTAGAAGAAGTCGACATTGGCGATAAGGAAGAAAAGTTGATCAAGATCAGCGCGTCCCTTGGAAAGGAAGAACGGAGAAGAATGATCGAATTATTAAAAGAGTATAGGGATGTTTTCGCCTATACCTACAGCGAGATGCCAGGATTGGACGCAGAATTGGTCTCACACTCTCTGGATGTTCTACCCTACGCGCGCCCCGTAAAGCAAAGAAGCCGCGTCTTTCACAAGGATGTGGCGCTGGCAATAAAGGAGGAGATCGAGCGGCTAGCAGAGGCAAAATTCATCAAACCTATAAAGAATGCGCCATGGTTAGCTAACATTGTACCAGTGATAAAGAAAAACGGAAAAATTCGTTGCTGCGTGGATTACAGAGATTTGAACAGAGCCTGTCCGAAAGACGAGTTCCCCGTACCTAATATCGACATGCTAGTAGACGCGACCAGTAACCATCAAATGTTTTCGTTTATGGATGGTTATAGTGGCTACAATCAGATTAGAATGAATACTGTGGATGCGCACAAAACGGCGTTCCAAACACCATTTGGATGTTTTTACTATGTGGTGATGCCTTTCGGGTTGAAGAACGCGGGGGCCACTTATCAACGCGCCATGGTTTCAATCTTTCATGATCTCATCCATAAACAAGTTGAGGTGTATGTCGACGACATTGTGGTTAAATCTCGGAAGAGGGAAGACCATATCGACCATCTATGAACGGTATTCGAACGTTGCAGACAGTATAAACTTAAGATGAACCCTCTGAAATGCGCTTTTGGGGTCACATCGGGCAAGTTCTTGGGATTCGTGGTTACCAGCACGGGGATTCAAGTGGATCCAGGGAAGGCACAAGCAATCCTCAGTATGGACAGCCCTTCCAACATACAAGAGCTTCAGAGTTTTTTAGGGAAAATATCATACATTAGGCGATTTATACCAGGCCTCGCCCAGATGATGCCCGCTTTCACCCCACTCCTAAGGAAATGATCCGCGTTCCAATGGGGAAACGTCCAACGGACCGCTTTCGATAATATCAAGCGATGCCTGACTTGCTCACGAGTTCTCCGACCCCCGATACCAGGCGAGCCGCTACACCTCTACCTAGCATACACGGCCGAAGCGATAGGAGTGCTCCTTGCACAGGATTTGGGAAACGACCAACTTTTCCCTATATATATTACGTAAGCCGTTTGCTGAAGAAGGCCGAAGTGAGATACCCCCGCATAGAACAAGCATGCCTGGCCCTCATTTACGCGGCTCAAAAGTTAAGGCCATACCTGTTAGCACACCAAACGGTGGTGGTTGCCGCGGCAAATCCCATGGTTTATCTAGCAGAACGTCCATACCTGACGGGGCGAACTGCCCGATGGTCCCTTCAACTGTCAGAATTCGGGTTACATTACCAGAGGCCACGAGGCGTCAGGGGTCAAGCAATTGCAGATCTTTTAGCCGCGTTTCCAGGTAGCGACGAGGCCGATATTCACGAAGACATCCCTGGGGAGGTAGCAGAGCTAGAAGAAGAGGGTATGTGGGACATGTATTTCGATGGGTCGTCATACGGAACACACGGGGGAGCAGGCGTCGTATTCGAAACACCAGAAAAGGAGCTACTATCGTTTGCTTTCAAACTAGACTTCGCTTGTAGCAACAACATGGCTGAGTACGAGGCATTCTTAATAGGGCTCAAGCTGGCGGAGCAGATGAAACTTCAACGACTTCATGTACACGGTGATTCAAAGCTAGTCACAAGTCAAGCGGGGGGAGAATTCCAGGTCAAAGAAGAACGACTGGCGCCCTACCGCGCAGAGGCACAGGAGCAAATGGCCAAGTTCGCCCAGATAGAACTAGGACACACTGGAAGAGCCATGAACAGACACGCGGATGCCTTGGCTACGCTGGCGGCAAAAATCAATTTGAACGGCAAAAATGAAGGATCGATTACGGTGCACAGACAGGAGCTGCCTAGCACATGGCTACGGAAGATGAAATTTGAAGAAGAAAACGACTGGAGGAAGGGAGTCATGAGAGAGCTCGGCAAGACAAAAGAAGAAAGGTCAATATTATTTAAAAAGTTAAAGTCTTTCGTGGTCATCAAAGGGCAGCTGTACTACCGCATGGCAGGTGGGGCTCTAGCACGATGCATAGGAAGTCAAGAAGCGATAGGTCTCTTGGACAAAGTCCATCGGGAAACTTGTGGACACTCAGGAGTGGTTCCGCTATACAGAAGAATACAGAGGAAAGGGTACTACTGGCCCGAGATGGCAACACAAGCCGCGACCTTACAGAACAATTGCGCGGAGTGCCAATCACCACCGCAACCGTCGGAAATTTGTACAATCGAAGAATTGGACTGGAGGCAACCGTACATAAATTATTTAAGGAACGGATCGCTCCCGGGAGATGAAGTAGAAGCCTTGATAATAAAAAAGAAGGCAGCGCGCTTCTTTATCAATGAAGGAGTATTGTACCGACGGAGTTTTAACAACGGCGCCCTAAGGTGCCTAAGCAATGAAGAAGCACGAACAGTGATGACCAAAGCACATGAAATGGAACATCAAGGCAAGCGTAAATTATTTATGCACGTTCACGATGGTGGATACTATTGGCCAACTATGGAGGCGGACACAGCAGATTTTGTAAGGAAATGTGAGATTTGCCAACTTCATGGGAATGTCATCCAAGCGCCACACAAAGAATTACACAGTATAGTTGCTCCATGGCCCTTCCATATCTGGGGTTTGGACTTGATTGGTCCTATAAGCCCTCTATCCTCCGGGAGGCACAAGTACATAATCACAGCTACAGAGTACTCAACTAAATGGGTAGAGGCAGCGCCTCTGCGAAATTATGAAGGAGAAACTATTGCCGCGTTTATCAAAGAATACATCATCTGTCGTTTTGGCGCGCCCATGATCATCCGCTCAGATAACGGTACTTCGTTCATCAACCAGAAGGTGGCAGACCTGTTGGCCAAGTATCACATCAAGCAACATGCATCGACTGAGTATTATCCACAAGGGAACGGATTGGCAGAATCCACCAACAAGACGTTACTTAGAATCCTGAGCAAAACCGTCCACGACCATCACAGAAGATGGCATGAGCAACTACCTCTGGCACTATGGGCTTATAGGATCTCCAGGCGAAGTTCAACAGGGGTGTCTCCTTACTCCTTAGTATATGGAGAGGACGCCATCCTACCAGCAGAAGTAGCGGTACCCTCAGCAAGAGTAGCAGTAGCCAGCCACGCGGAACCTGATAACGTAGGCAGAATTGCACATCTCGACGCACTAGCAGAAAAGAGGGCGAGAGCAGAAAAATTCGCCGAAACTTACAGAGCTACAAAGGCGCGGCATTATAACCAAAAGGTGATACCCCGCTCCTTTGAAGTCGGGGATATTGTATTGAAAATCGCGAAGCACGTACAGAGAAAAGCCAAAGCGGGGAAATTTGCAGCAAATTGGCGCGGACCTTATATTGTGTGAAAGATTGCAGAGAGCGGCTACTACTACCTCAACCACATGAATGTTGAGGAGATCGATACCCCGATTAATGGCAAGTGGATTAAATTACACTACGCGTAAGAGGACAGAGACAGAGGATATTGGCGATAACTTCTACCTTTATTTATTTTTACAATGTAAGTCATAAAGAAAAAGCAAGAGAAATATATGCTTATTCCTTTTAAGATCAATCATTTATCTTATGGGCACTGAAAACCCAAAGGGTGGGATAGACATAACCATCTCAGGAGCGCACTGAACACGCTTCCTTTTACAACAAAATCGATTTAACACAAGGGCACTGAGCACCCTGGTCGATTGGGCACCGAAAACCCATAAGGAGCGCACTGAACACGCTGCCTCAGGAGCGCACTGAGCACGCTTCTTATTTGGAACACGCTCGGTGGTACGCCTGATACGCGACCACTCTAAGACAGGCGTTATACCAGCCGGTTAATATACTACTATCTATCAAGCTACAGAAACATGCTCGGAGGAAAGCCTAACACACGTCCTACCAGTAAAAGGGATTCAGCCCACGAGGCACATAAACAAAAACATACTCGGAGGATCGCTCAACACTTGCCCTACAAGTAAAAGAGGTTTAACCAACAAGGCACATAAACTAGAACATACTCGGAGGATCGCTCAACACGCGCCCTACCAGTAAAAGAGGTCTAGCCCACAAGACACACAACCTAGAACATACTCGGAGGATCGCTCAACACGCGCCCTACCAGTAAAAGAGTTTTAGCCCACGAGGCAAAAATCATTAACACAGACAAAAGGCGTATGTAGTAAACTTCGTCTCTTCTAAACAAACATAAAGAAAATCAATTTAAAACTACAAAAAAAAAACGCGCTTTCACAATTAAAAGAGGCATTACAGTATATTTTAAACATTAACCAGTTTAGCTAGCTCGGTTTCACATTCAGTAACACGCTGAGTAACAAAATCAACGGAATCCCTCACATACTCAGCATAATCCTCCTCTTCAGAAAGTTGTTGCACGAGCTCATTATAGCGATGACGCGCCTTGCCTCGCAAAATCGAATCCGCGCTTGCACGTCGAATCAATTCCATAGTTTCGCATTGCTCCGACAAAGCCACCCGGATGCTCTTACATCGTTGTTCATGCAATTGAAGTAAACCCTTGGTTTCCAAAAGGATACCACACAAGCGTTCTTTCTCTTTCTCAATATTTGCACGCTTTAACGCGCCAGGAGTAGCAGGAAGGGCTAATACCCACAAACCATCCAGAGATGCCATCACGACTTTTTTTTAAAAAAAAAAAAAAGAGAGAGGGGGAATGATGACAATTTTAAAAGGGGAAATAGGTAATGAAAAACTTTTTTTATATATATATCAACAAAATCAGCGCATTTAATGCGAATGGAACTGCCTTGGGCATGAATGACATGTGTCGAAATACAGAAACGTTCGCATTAAATTTTTTTTTAAAAAAAGCCATACGGCATCTACACAAGAAAAAGGTTCAAACTAAAGGCATGACCGCGCCTACTGCCATGGCGCGCTCACATCGTTCAATTTCTTCAGCAACATCCTTCACAAAACGTTCGGCCTCCAAAAGGGCACTTAGAGCGCTAGTACGATGCTCATGAGTTCGATCCATGCGCTTGCGAAGCCCAGCCTCATTATGTGAGCCAAACTGAACGCCAGGAGCATGCCCAGCAATGCAAGCGGCCTCCCACTCAGCGTGATGCTCATTCCAAATCTTTTGAAGAGCTTCATAATCTCCTCGCCTCTGCATAACTATCATCTCCATCTCTTCCTTGACTGATTCTAGCCGCCCGATTTCTTGTTCCAAATCTAAAGGAGTAGACAGTGATGGCGCCGAGGACAAAGTTACAAAATAGCCGCGTAGGCGAAATGCCATTAGAAATCACTTAAAGCAAAACAACAAATAAACACGAAACACACGAGAAAAATGGAATGAGAAAGATGATAGAACACATTTATATAGACATCCTCAAAAGATAACAGTCCAGGGGTACATTTATTACGACACGAGAATCGAAAAGACCACTCCCTTGACTAAAAACATCCCTTCTAGACACTTCGACTCCGAAACATACGAAACAAAACAAAGGCATGGGCTAATGATGCATTTATTAAGCGCAAAGCCCGAGAACTGTCATACAAACTCAAAGTAGAAAACACCCGACGCGCCCTACAGCTTTGAAGGTGCTCCAAGAAGACTTCATCAGGCTCGTGCCCCGATAGTCTCACTCTTTCCACTAAGGAGCTCACTTCAGCAAACTCCAGACAAGAGTCGTCTGACAACTTCCCAAAGTATGTAACTATTATAGACAACACAAAGCTCGCCCTTCGCAAACGTTGAATCTCATTCCCAACTTCCTCACGAGATAGCGCCATAGCTGCAGTCTAAAACAAAAGAATGCAAACAAAATATACATACTCCAACTATTTATATAGAATCAATCATTAAATGCGAACAATAAATATCCAAACACGAAAACCAACGTTTCAAAGCCAAAGACAATAATATCCTCACTTGCTAAAAAAAAGGGGGGGGGAGGGAATTCTCACACAACTCGCTCTCTAAAAAAAGGGGGGGGGGGGAAAGGGAAAGAATTCATATTTCGGCCTCCAGATCAGCCAACTCCTTTTGCTTCGTCTCCAGCTCTTGATCCACCTGCGCAGCCTCCTGCTCTAAATCGCCAAGAGCATCGGTAATACTACTGAATTCCTGGGCGATCCTCTGCTGTTGCACGGTTTTAGTTTCAACCTCAGTAGTCAACCGCTCCTTTTCCCGAATCAGCTGATCAATCCTAGCAGATAACTTTGAAGCTCTGGGGTCAGGTTTAGTTTTCACCTTCCTCAACAGCTCCCGTAGCCAAGCAACATTGAATTGCATATACTCCGCAACAGAAAGATCTCTCTCCCATCTCGTCCGATCCTCAGAAGGAGGGTCCTGCTCAGCGCCATAAAGACCAGCCGCCGCCGTTAGTAGGTCACGGACCATTTTCACTTGCACCGATGCACCGAGACTGCTTGCCATGTCCGAGGGCACGATATGACCATGATGTCTCAGAATTTTAGCATACGTGCCCGCGTACACTGAAGGAACCCAAAACCCGTGAACGAGCTCAAAAGCTTCGTTCTCAAAACCAATTTCTGCCCGACCGAAAACTCGTTCGAACAAAGGAAGAACATCAGCGTTACGAGCTGTCTTAACAGAAGAAGAGCGGGACGTGTTAACGGCTGGAGAACGAGCCACAGTAGCGGCAGGAGAACCTAATATCGCCGAAGCCGAGGGACGATTAACAATTTTATCATTTCGAGGAGGCAAAGAATTCCTCAGGCGCTTCTCACTACTCTCACTGTCAGTTTCCTTAATCACACGCTTCCCCATATCCCCTTCCTGTCAAAAATAAACAAGGACAATAGTAAGTTTCCTATCAAAAAAAAAGAAGGGGGGAGAGGGAGCGGATAAAAGAATTGGCGCAACTCACCTGCTCAATAGGCGCTGAGGTTGTTTCCTCGTCAATGTCGGTATCCCCTGCTTGCTCGTCAGAGTAATCCCCGTCAAAAGAACCTAGGACAAAACGTACACAAGTTGAAATTCTCTCCTAATTCATTGAAGAACGAAACAGATACTAGAGCCTTTATATAGAATAAATTTCTTTTCCTCTTGCTTTAAAAAAAAAGGAGTAAATGCGCTCCACGTGTAAAATTTAATGCATACCTGGGTCAGACGGTACAAAGTCAGAAGATGGGCCCACTCGGTGTTCTCTCCCTGATTTTGATGAGCTGAAAGACTCCAAAATGGCAGTCGGGGAATCCAAGGATTTAGCATGACCGCGCCTTACGTAACAGACCAAAGGATGTGTGCGTGTTATATTCATAACATCACCCGGTTTAGGACCGGAGCTCTGATTACGACGTTCAAATTCCCGAACAAACTCAGGGTTGCTCGAACGAGTAGGAGTTTGCACGGACGCGGCACGTTTCCTTTTTGAGGAGGCCGATGGACGCGCCTATTTAGTACAAGACTTGTTAGAAGGGAAAGATATGCACCGAGGAACGAGGACTATGCCCGCTTCCCAGTTTCGTTTGTCAACCAAGGCCTTCTCACGCCACTCACATTCGGGCAGGTTAAACCACTCCTCCAGAGACCGCTTACGCGGTCCTGGATCATGAGCGCCATCAGGCTACGGGCAAGCAGAAACTTGAGTAAAACAAAGTATCTAAGAGACACCCACATACAGAAAAACCAATAGATATGCTAAGAGAACGGTAACTTACCAAATCGCTTCTTCCCAACACAGCGCTTGGCGCTGAAGGAGACGGCTTGGGGACTCGAGTCGTCCGCGATCGTCCTTGGCCGCCAGCAGCTTTTGGGGAGGAATGGGGAACCCTCCTTCTGGGTTTAAGCTTGACAACCGCATCGGGGTCTAAAGGAAAAGGACCCCAAGCTGTCTCAGAGGAAACCCGAGCACGACCCTTGTTCCCAGGAACTAACCTAAAAGGCTCTGCTACACTCTTTTCAAGCACAAACCGACCAGTGTTGTGCATTGCGCAAAGCTCATCTTTATACGGCGCGGGATAAATAACGGGTCTAGTAACCAGAAAGTTCATCACACGAGTTAAAAGCTCCTCCCAGTAATAATACCAATCAGCAGAAACACAAAGAGTCTTTCGGGCGGGTTTTGGATAACGGATGGTAAAAGGGAGCGGACGACAACGAAGCGCGCCTCCCTCAGAGTAGATAAACCTATCATAACAAACCTCAATCGAGGCATCATTCAGAACAAGAAGAGGTAAAGGCGGCGGAGGAACCCCCTGGTCAAAACCTGCTTGGCGGACAACTCGATCGAAATTATAAGCCTCAATAGTGAACGCGCCTCCATAAAACCCAGGAAGATAGCCGGAAGTAACGGATAAAATGAAGTCCACTTCGTTCCCCTGCTTCACCCTTCGAGAATCGAGGATTTCCTCTACGTCCGAGTAAAAGGCGTAAGGAATAGGCCCGACGCGACCATCAGTGTATGGAGAAAAGCAAAACTTGGCCTCAATATCCATATGGTGGGAAATGCTGTCCTGAGACTTAGGCGATTTTCGTTTGAAAAGACGAGCGCGAGGGTAAGAATACTCCATGGGATCCTGATAAGTCTCACCATTTTCGTCGACTCGTTCCTCGACGCCATGAAGAGTAATTGGCAGTACTGACGGGCTAAGCCCTGGAAATCGATCCCAGGACCACATCTGGAGGAAGTTGGCAGGCACGAAAGTCTCGACCGTGTGCACATCAGCGGCCCTTTGGATATCAATCACGAGCAGGTATAAATGGCGGTAGAGTCCACCCAGAAACATGGGAGCCAGAGGAAAAGATACGCCACGCGCCATCAAAACGGCCATGGGCATAAGCTCCTCTTTGATTGTGTCCCCGGGGCTAAATTCAAAGACGTCATGACTCAGCCAAAAGAGGAGAAACGCCGCTAGCTGCGCCCTCTCCGAATCCTCGCCATAATCCGGACACTTAAAACGACCTTCCACTTTCTTTGGTGCCCAATATTTCACGAACAGTGGGTAAGAAGAGCGCCTCTTATTTAATCTGTTTGAAGTTGTCGCTTCACCATCGCCCTCGCCCCCTTCCGCATCCTCATCTGGAGCACCTTCGGGCTCTTTACCCTTCTCGGGATTGCCCCC
>JAJJMA010166094.1:0-10589 GCA_023529015.1 Papaver nudicaule | reverse complement strand
CCTGCGGTTGTTGACCAACCCTCACAAATACTAGGAATAGTCAAAGTCAAACTTCTATTTGAACGGTTTCTTATATCCGCAATACAAATTTTCTTCTTTTTTATACTTAGATTTCACCGAAACTAAAAAACATTTTTCTTTTCCCTTATCTTATCCCTCTCTTTCAGATCTACTTTCTTCTCCCTATCTCTTCTCTCGCTGGCCGCTGCAAATCTCTCCATCTGCTACACTTCTACCGCATCCATGGTAACTCCTTCGAATCTCATCTACGGTTTCATTTTCTCATATTTTCATCTTCTAATCATTATATTCCCTTGATTTAAGTTTATGCGAACCCAGTTTTTTTCATTTCCTTATGTTCTGATAGATTAATTGAAAACCCAGAAAGAATTTGGGTTTTTTAGTTTTTTTTTTTTGGTAATTGGTTTTCTAGTTGGATTCTATAAATCTTCATTTTAAGATTTGTTGTAGGGTTTTGTTTAATTTAAGACTTTTGTTTAGGGTTCAGGTGTTAAAGCTGCCGAAAAGGGTAAATCCTAATTAATTTTCTCTGACTTAGGGTTTTTGATTAATTTGTTTGTTTTTTGATCCCTAATCTTTTGTTGTGTTTTATAGGATAGGAAGTCAGCTCGATGCTAACTACAAAGATATGTCGATTCAGGTAACCTCTCATCATTGATCTGGTTTCCTGTTAATCGATTGTGAATAGCCAGTTGGATTTCCATTTTTTCTTCTTTGTTTGTTGGAACCCCTAATTTGAGATTCTAAGTTGAAGTTGTAGAAGTGTAAGCTGTAAACTTTATTTTCATCTGTAGAACATGATTTGAGTGAAACTTTATTAAGTTCTTCCTTTCAAGTCTGTGAATTTGGTGTTGTTTTGTTTGCATGATTTGTATATACTGCTTTGGCTCATCTAGTTTTGACCTCTCTTGTTCTCATGAATATTACAGCTTGATGATGCTTCAAGTGCAAGAGGACTTCATGATGGCCGCGTCCAAGTTTTGATACATAATACTGATGAAAATATTTTTGTTCAGCCAGAGAGCAAGGTTGCCAGGTAAACAATTGGGGTACAAGAGTGCTGTTACAGTGAAGCTATCAGTTTTGTGCTTTCATTTTATTGTGAAGGTTTCTGACCCCTTTACTTCGCTCTCTTATACTCTCTTAAACTGATGGTGTGGAGGGAGGTGGTGGCAAAACACTTGGGGAAAGCTACTTAATACCGATGGTGCCTGACTTGATATTCTGTGGGCTTGCTTGGTTCATTGTGTGTTTTTTTGTTGGCAACATCACTTGGTATACTACTATGTAAGAATACACAAGCTTTATTAGCTCATTGCATTAGCTGACATGACATACTCAGGATTGACAAGTGATTGTCAATATAGTGTTACTCTGTAACATATTTCTGTAGGAGACTATAACATTTTTCATTTGATCTGATCAACTTTCTTGTTATTTGTATTTGCTGAAACAATAAGCTAGTGATCTAATGGACTGATATTTTATTACAGTACACGGCGTAGAGTATGCTTTTGGAGCTCATGACTTTGCAACTAGTGGTGTATTTGAAGTTGAGCCTCGAAATTGCCCAGGTTTTAAGTTTAGAAAATCAATCTTCGTTGGAACAACATCCATGGACCCAATTCAGGTTAGGGAGTTCATGGAGCGGCAATCTGCAAATTACAATGGTGACACATATCATTTGATAAACCAACTTAGGGAAAACTACAAATTACAATGGTGACACATATCTTAGTAGCAAATACTCGTCTTAACGGCACTTGCTATTCCTCAAAAAACTAGACTAACCAACTTAGGGAAAACTACATGGATCGTTGTTATAGTATTCATGTACACGTTTTAGTAATGGTCTTGATCAGGCTAGCCAGTTACTTTTGAGTGGGTTACTTTTGTGTAGATGGATAACTTCATAGCAGCATATAGTTTGAAGTTTTCTGCAGTAGCTATTCCAATTTTTCAGTTCATTATCTAGCGTTACATCCATCTATTAGCCCTAGTGTCTCCCCTAAACGAACTGATATGATTATTTTCTCCTCTTAACAGGGTCACTCTGCAACTGCATTCTTCCTGAAGCTCTGAAAGTAACTCCAGTTCGAGATGACCCGAATGACCAAAGTTTGGATAGTGAAAAGAGGCGTCTTCGAGGCTCCTTCAGTTGCTTGTCTTCAATCTCAATGCTGCAGAAGCAATTGTCATCATCTTCAATGTTTCTGCAATCACCGTTAAAAGGTTGCCTACCACCCAGAGGTATGAGCAAATCCAGATCATTGAAGGAAATGTAAGAAAAAGACAATAGTGCAATCATTTTTTTTCTCTTTTTAAAGTTTGTAGGGATGAGCTTATGGAAGATTTGTTTTGCTCACTGTCACTATTATTAAAGTGTGATAAGCTTATTCTTTTCTGTGGTTGCAGGTACCAATATAGCCTGTGAAGGAACACTTATCAAAAGGAGGAGGAATTAAGGTAAAAAACAAACATGATCAGGGGTTTTAATTGTAACATTGGTAACGGGTTTTACTATTTCCACATTATTTAACTCATGAAATATGACTAGGTGCACTCTTTTGCCGAATGAAACATGTACACCACAACTAAGCGAATGCATTTTTTTATAATCAGTGTCCACAAGTATTCCTAATAATGCACAGCTATCTAATTTAGTTTAACTATATAGCAATTATGTATGTTCAATTCTGCTGTTTATTTCAAATTTGATATGTTCATTATAAAACAGTTCATTGAATTTGGTATGGTGTTTTCAATTACATTTTCAGTTAAATGTTTCAATTCCATCTCGCTGAAGTTTTCTGTGAATTGGCTTTATGTGTCAACAGGACTTACAAGAACTGATACCCCTTCAAATTGATGCCGAGAGGAGCAATCCATGTAAAGAAGGTCCTGGTGCATATAGAAGGGTGACTGCATATAGATGGGTGACTAATTATGCTACTTATGCTTGTTTTTTTGGAATACAAGAAATGTGACGATGCCTTTTGTTTTTTTCATGCCATCAGGTGTGTTAGTATTTTGTCTCAAGCTTTACACAGGCATTTTAGGTGTTTTTAAGTTTAGTTACTACCTTTTTGTGCTCTGGGTTGTTTTTTGTTGCCTAGTTTTTTTTTGTTTTGAAACAGTTAGACATCAACTGATCATGTAATGAATATTGTGTATCAATGTTAAAAAACTGTTATGAATGTGTGAAATTTATTGGTTCCAATAAGTTATGAAATATGTGTGTTATGAATGTCAAATAGAAAATCCAGCAAAGAAAACCGTTATCGGCAAAACTATAACCGGCAACGGTCAAAGAATCTCCAGAAAAGAAAATGAAAACCCGGCAAGACTACCGATGTCGGAAAATTACTGCTGGCAACGGTATAAATTTGGCGACGGGCAAGAAGCGCCACAAATGTTATTTGCGGCGGTTTGACCAACCGTCACAAAAGAGAATAACCGTAGGAAATAACATTTGTGGCGGTACTAGTAACGACGGTTTGACCAACCGCCACAAATGTTATTAGCGACTGTTTATTGGCTATTTATAACGGTTTTTGAATATTTGTGGCGGTTTTTGAACCGTCGCTATAGGCCCTGTGTTTTGTAGTGATTAAAGCTGCTCAGAATGCATAGAACATATTGAAACAAAAAGTTAAGCACACTTGTGGCTCTAAGCCACACATAGAAAAAGCAAGAGAGGTAAAGCCTATGCCCAACACTAAGATTATTTATGATGATTTGTTATATAGCTTGTATGTACAATATTGTCTACTCAAATCTCTTTTTACAGTTGCAAGATAAACTAGGAAGATTCCCTGAGCGGCTTGAAATATTTGAGGAGACCCATTTAAAGAAACAAAAGACATCGGATGGATCAGAAGTTCGAGTTATGGAACCCGTGGCAGCTGAACTATACGTATAATTTTATGACTGTATACTTTCTTTTTCTGCATTTAAATTTGAAAAGTGGTTATCAAAGTTGATGCTTATATCAATTTTGAACTTGAACTATGTATAGGGTCGAGTGGTGGAATACCAAAACCTGGCTAGCCAACCTAAAAGTGGAGTAGTTATCTCTGGGCGTAATGATTCAGTTGCAGTTGTGATGGGAGCTGGTAAAACGGGTCGTGTTCGGTGTCTTGGAAACTTTGTCAAGCCAAAAGAATTCTGGGGTGATGAGCCATCATCCAGTTGGGCTGCAAAGTTAAAAACCGAGAACGAGAACCTTAGACGTGAGCTTGCAGAGAAGGATAAACGGATTCGAGAGCTCTAGTTTCAAGTTGATCATCCTTCAATGAAACGTTTGGGGGTATGTATACATGATAGTTTTGTTTCTTAGTGAATTGGTAAAAATGAATACTTTTTGTAATTTTCAACTTATTCACTGAATATTGGCTCTTCTGTGATTGGCTTGAAGGAAAATTTTCAACTTATCCACACTCATTACTCGAACAACAGACTTGTGGTATTGTCTCATTTATCTTCTTATGTTCATTTACTGTGTTCTATTTTTTGTTTGTCATTTTTATCACCTAGTTATTTGCATAAGTTCAATTGGTTATATTGGATGTAGCTTTAATATTTGATGATATCCGGATTGTATGTGAATTTGAGTTAGAAATGTGAAAACAGAACTAGTCAATAATATGTTCAATTTTCCATATTTGCAGTTTGACTGGGAGGTGCGAGCTAGAGAACGGAAGAGGTCAAATGACACTGAAGCACCAAATGACACTGAAGCATCAAATGACTTCTGACAATCAATGATGATTTAACTTTTGGTGTAATTACATGGCAGTCTTGTTTATGTAATGTTAATGCACAAGTTTTAAAGGATTTGACAATTTTTTTGTTTTTTAAATGTACCGGTTGTTGAACAAAGTATGAATGTTTAATCTAATTTCCGTTTAATTCTGTGATCAGTATTCAGCAATCTAGCAATTGAACAAGATTAGATTCGATATGCCCATTTTCAACTAAAATGAAGAAGAAAAAGGTTAATTCCAAATGGCCAACTGTACTGAACTTGCATTGATAATTCTTACATCCCAAAATAAACCAAAAACCACAATTGTACTGACTTATACATTGTACAGATAATTCTTACATCCCAAAAACATGAACTTAAACAAGGAACTAAAAAACATGACTATGTCAGAAACTTAAATTGAAACATTCAATCAGAAACAAGGTCAATCATCTCAATGTCATCATTTGTAGCAGCACCACCTGCACCCTCATTTGCACCAGGAGCATTTGCAGCAACACCATCTGCACCCTCATTTGCACCAGGAACATTTGCAGCAGCAGCAGCACCACCTGAACCCTCATTTGCACCAGGAACATTTGCAGCAGCACCACCGCCGGCAACTGTTGATATTCCAACGGTAACCGACGGTTAATTCATTTGGTTAAGGGACTCGACGTTCCCTTTTCAACCACCACAACTTGCCAAGTAGAACTATAAAAGGGGAATGGGTAAAATATTTCCCCAATTGTTCAAACATGACCTATACAAAGGGATAATAATACACTGGGACCCTGACCATCAAAGAGATATTCTGAGTTAAAATTTTTGCCAAACCTTGCAAAACAATTCAACTGTCATGATATTGAGAATTTTGCTAATTTGTGCAATTTGCTAAAAAAATTTAACACTAGAAAATAAAACTGACCTATGGGCTTGCACTGACTTATGACCCATGCTTGGACATAGGAAAACGCAGAAAAAGAAGAATGTCTTAAAAGCTATTCAATTTTTATCATCTAGAGGAATGTGAAAAGAAACTCCTCTAAAAGTAAGTAATTAAGCCTTATTAGGCAGTTGAACGCATTTACTGCTGGGTTAGGGGTAAACCAAAGGTTTGAGGATACAAAATCCTTGGTAAAAACATTTTTTTTGTTTTCCATTTTCATTTCCAAATCTAATCCCCAGAATTTTTTTTATCTTCTAGTGAATCAAAATGAGTAGTCCAGTTACCAATCCCTGGCTTAATCCAGAGTATTTCAATAACCCATGCAGAGCCTTCATCAAAAAGACAGTAATCAAAATTAAGGGTGAATTGTACAAGCAAAATATTGAGGGTAAATGACGTCCCTTTTCTTCTACTAGAACCAACATGCCACAATGGTGGGATAAGGAGCAGTTGTATGACAACATTGGACCAACGTTCCTAGTCATCCTTCTCAAGTGCCAGAGTGGGTGGATTGAGGGGTCAGTGCAGAGGAAAGGGCTAGAGCAGAGGAAGCACCCGTACCAGTACCAGAACAACCACCAGCACCGGATCCAGAGGTGATTGATTTGGATTCTGAGGGAGAAGAAGAAGAGGAAACCTTCATCCAGGATATCCCCATTCCTCCATCCCCACATCGAACTTAGTTTTCTTACTACAGCAATCTCGAAGAGAATATTAGGGCTAATGGTGGGGAGCACTTCTATGCCAATTTTGAAATAGAAGTTCAGAGGATCCCGGTTCCAAGTTCCTTCTTTTGATGGTGTTGAAGCAGTGGTGAACCAAGGTGCATGGATGTTGGTGTTGGAGGTTTGAATATTTTGTTTTTTATTCTTTTGAATCCATAACATTCCTTGAGTTCTTGGATAAGATATATATATTTTTTTTTTTATGGTTGTTAATTTATACTCTTGGTGGTGTTGGATTTTAGACTTATTATGGTTATAATGATGTTAATATTATGTTGATTCTGGTTTAATTTGTTTTTTTCTGTGGGATTGGGATGTTTATCTGTTGATGTTGTTGTTATGTTTGAGACCCAAAGCATGAGTTTCTTTGTAGTCATATTTGAGTTTTGATTAATTCATAGTAGTCATGATTTTGCAGTAGATTATGGTTCCCTGAGTGTTGTGAATAGCTAGGTATGGTGTGAGTAGTTTTATTGGGTAGAGGTTTGTATAGGTTTAAATTATCTGGTTTAATTTGTTTTTTTTCTGTGGGATTGGGATGTTATTCTGGTATTGATTTTGGGATTGTACAGGGTATTATTCATCTCAGGGATGGATATGAGAAGTATCTGTTCACTTTTCAAGTCGGAGTTCAAGAAGGGATTTGAATTTTGGGTAGTAATTTTTCCTTCACAGTTGTAAATTTTGTTCTAGTTTCTTTGATTGTTATTGATGTGTCTAGGTAATCTAGTGGTGGTATGGGTATAAAGAAGTTGAAGTTTTAGAACAAGGCATTGCAGGCCAAATAGATTGGGAGGTATATGAATGAAATATATGCTTTGGAAGGATGCTTGGTTGAACGGTTAAGAACTTAGAGTTGTTTCCCTTAGTCTATATAGCATTAGTAGATTGCAGGACAGGGAAGTGGAGGATGTAGCTCAAAACTGACTATGATCTCTGACATAAATTTCGATGCAGGCTAAGGGAATAAGCAGTTTTCAGTTTCAAAGTGTTATTATAAGTCTATGGAGGCTGTAATGTTTTTGCTTGTTTGTCTTTGGATTTGGTTATGAATAACTAGTTGGTTGTAATGTTTTAGATTTTCTGTATGATTTCTTTGGTGTCCTATAATATGTCATAGACAAAGTTCATCAACCTAATGTGTAAATTTTTCACTGTAACATCATCAAACCATAATACAATATATGAACTAACCACATCTAAAATCACATGGAAATACAAACTACAATGAACTAACCACATCTACATTTATAATGACAATCAACAAACACAAAAATCAGACAAATCAACAAAAATCCTACAACAACAAACAAATCTGAGAGATTCAGACCTTCAATACTCATAACCAGAAATTTAATCATTAACACTCAATGCATAGTTTTGACTATAGATGATGAAATTTCCAATTAAAAGAGAAACAAGTGAAATACCTTAACCAATAGAGCATCGTCAGATCCAAAATTTGAAATCAGTGTCAATCCTTCTATAAGAAATCGACTAAACTCAAACCAATTTTTAAATCGATAATTCATAGAAGATTTGTCTGATTCAATGATGTTGATGAAGTTCCTCCACGCTAAATCTCACTGTGCTCGACGAATTTGCCGGTCAATTGGATGTCAGCAGAAAAAGAAACCGGCAGAGAAAGAAATCTGCGAGAGAAATGAGTGAATAATTATACTTTAAGTTGTTGGTGTTGGACATACAGCCATACAGCTGAGCTAATTCAGACACAATGAATGAATTCATAATTTCAAATGATTTTCTTTTATTTTCTTTTGGGTTTTCTTATTTTCGGATATGTGATATCAAGTTAATCCGTTGAAATAAAATTCTGGTTCTGTTACGCTGCTGGGGTTGAAATTTCATCAGCCCAAAAAATTGGGCAGGGAAAAGAAAAGTCGAGGCTAACTTAGGAAGTTCACCGAAATATTGAGGGTAGGGGGTAATTGCACCAACAAAAACACGGAGCACTGTAACATATCGCATTTTCAGTAACCATTTAAGACGTTACGAGCTTCCCAACATCGTATGCGCGTTGCTGAAATGCATACCGTGACTAATGTCGTTGTTGGTAAAAACCTGAATTCGTGTAGTGTAAGATTCCTCAGTGGGTGGGAGCTATCAATGCTGAGTATGAAGCATTAGAGAACAACAACACATGTAAAAAGGTCCCAAGGGAGCCACATATGAATATACTTTATTGTAAATGGGTATATATACAAGCTAAACCTCAAAGTTGATGGATCAATTGACAGGTATAAGACAAGGTTAGTTGCTAAGGATACCATCAGTAAGAGGGGATAGATTATAATGAGACATTCTCACCAGTGGTAAAGCCTACAACTATCAGAGATGTACTCTTTCATGCACTGACAATGAACTGGCACATCAAACAACTGGATGTATCCAATGAATTTCTTCATGGGGATTTAGTTGAGGATGTTTATATGGAGCAGCCTCAAGGATATGTTGATAAGGTAAATCCATCTTATGTTTGCTATCTTCAAAAATCTTTGTATGGACTGAAAACGGGCTCCAAGGGCCTGGTTTGAGAAGTTCAGTTGTTTTTTGCTTCACCATGGTTTGTGGCAAGTGTGTCAGATCTCTATGTTCATCTTCAAATGTGGAGCAGACCTTTTGATTCTTCTACTATATGTAGATGATATTATTCTGAGTGGAAGTTCTTTTAAACTGATTGATTCTCTTATAGCTGATTTGAGTACTAATTTTGCAATGAACGATCTTGGCAACTTACACTATTTTCTGGGAATTGAGGCTGTCAGAGATGAAGGAAAGAATTCAATGCTTCTTACTCAGAACAAGTATACTATGGATCTTCTTACAACATCAAAAATGCTTGATGCTAAACCATGTGATACACCAGTCATTAAAGGAAAAAAGGGCTTCTCTCTATGATGGAACTCCTCTTGCTTCACCAACTGATTACAGGAGTCTAGTTGGTTCTCTACAATATCTCACAATGACTAGACCTGACATATCATTTGTTGTGAGCTATGTCAACCAGTTCATGCATGCTCCAACTTATGAGCATCTGCTTCTTGTGAAAAGAATTATAAGGTATTTGAAGGTACTTTGGGATGTGGTATTGTTCTACAAGCAGGAAATTGTGCCTTAACTGCATATTCATGCTATGATTGGGCTGGATGCCCTGACACTAGAAAGTCATTAGAAGGATATATTGTTTATATGGGTCATTCTCCAATTTCCTGGTCTTCTAAGAAGTTGCCAACTATATCTAAATCCTCTACTGAAGCAGAGTATAAGTCATTGTCAGTACTTGCAACTGAAGTGATGTGGATATCTTATTTGCTGAGTGAGCTGAGCATTGATGTGGTACCGCCTTTCAGGTTATTTTGTGACAATCTAAGTGCTAGATGTCTTGCTTTAAATCCAGTCCTTCATTCTAGAGCAAAACATATTGAGCTGGACTACCATTTTGTGAGATACTTGGTTGTTGCAAGGTGTGTTGAAGTTAACTTTCTGAAGACTGAACAGCAGGTGAAAGATATCTTTACTAAAGGATTACCAGCACCAGCATTTACCTACTTAAGATCCAAGCTTCTGCATTGCCCAGCTTCTCAGCTTCTGGTTCTAACCATGCGTAGCTTGAGGGGGAATATAAAACTATGTGACATGTTCTCTTTACACTACTGTGGTAGTTAGGACAACAGGTTCTGTTATGACAAGTTCTCTTTACACTACTGTGGTAGTTATGGTAGAACCTGTTCAATTATTGTGTGTATGGTCTTGTGTGTGTCATGTCAGCTCTGCTGACATCAGGTTTATCATGTCTGTTCACAACCTGTCACTTATGACAATTGTTCTTTTATGTTTTCTGTTTACAGTTTCTGTTAGCGCACATGAGTGCTTATGTCGGTTATCACTACTACTACTTATAGTAGTCTCTGTAATTCTTTCTTATCTTTTCAATTAATGAAACTGTGTTTTCTAAATTTCACCTAAACTGGTATATGGACACAATCTACTTTGTTAAAAAGAAAATTGGCTTGTAATTAAAATAGAATCTACTTTGTTATCATCCCTGATGATTCAAAATCTATTCAGTGACTCGAAAATGCCCCTTTAGTACAAAAAATTGTACTGTAATCCCTCATTTGCCTTT
>JAJJMA010166091.1:0-12526 GCA_023529015.1 Papaver nudicaule | reverse complement strand
TAATGGTACCAACGGAGTAAGATTGGTGTAGCGTGGGAAGGTGATAAGTTGGTGTGAAGTAGTTGAGCATTCATTACTTGTCAGAACGGATAGATTGTCAGGGTTGACTTGTTGACTCAGTGGGAACCTCGTCAGCAATCCTTATCCTCAAGAAGACTTACTCGCTGGAAGTAATACCACCTCGGCGACCTACTTTGTTGGCGAGTAGGGACAAATCAGTGTCAGAGCGTAGCTTGTCTGTATTAGCTGTCTAGCACTAATGTAAATCTTGTATAAATAGCGAAAGATGTATCTGAGAAAGGGGTTGGACACATTTTGGATTGGTCTAGAGAGAGGAAAAGTATTATACTTGCTCTCTATAGCCCAAGGCTGAAATTAGGGTTCTTATTGTGAGATAACACTTAGAAGATTTGCAAGGTAATTAAGAGTTGTAATCACGCTTATAATAGTGGAATCCTTGGATGTAGTCCTTACCTAAGGGAGAACCAAGTAAATCATCTTGTCAAGTATCTCTAACCCTACTCTCTTACATATTTCCTATGCTATATGCTAGATGAATGTTTAGGTGTGATTGTGTGTATGTTGATGTATGATAATTGGGTGTACTGTGTAGGATCTAACCCTTGGGATTTTACACAGTTACATTTTGGCGCTAGAAAAGGTTTTGAACTTGTTTTTTCCTTGATTTTGAATATGATTTGAGATGTTATCATATGTTCTTTGTTTCTATATATGGTATGATATATGAGTTTTTAGAGCTCGCCGTTATGTTCAGTAAATTTATCATGCTATTTTGAGATATTATGCTCGCCTATGTAGAATTTCTTCATGCTTTTGCTTCTGTTTTGCTATATATGGTATGCTATGCAGCGTGTTATAAGGATTCTCCTGTAGAGTATTGTTAAGAGTGGAAAGTATAGAGTATTTTTAGTATGCTACGGCGAGAGATCTGGATTCTCAGTAGACATTTTTTACCATTTATAGAAATCTTGCTGTGTTCAGTACTATCATGGTTATAGACAAGGGTTGGCCGACTTGTTTTGGCAAAGTTTATCACATATTTCACCTTTTTCACATAAGCAGTAGAGAAAACTGGTTATAAGGATAGAAAAATGTTATTTTTGGGTATGAATTCCTCTCGGAAAATGCAAATATAGATATATATTTCCGGCAAAAAGCATCTTTTCCGGCGACTAGCAGAAAACTGTAGACTTATGAATGAAATTGTGTTCTAAAACCATTTCAAAAAAATTTCCTAAAAACATCTGCCGTACTATCATTTTGATTTGAAAATTATGGTATCATAGGATGTTTCTACAATGCTTGTCATGATTAGGTCATCATCTGTACATCACATGATTTAAAGCTGTTCCTTTTGTCTTTCATTCATCAACATTCTGAAAAGTAACCCAACTAACTTATTTGGATTTTACCCACAGTACTAACAGAGCAATACTGTCAGGAAGTGTGTTTGTCTTCTTTTACAGAATCTCGGCGAATGGGTCCTAGAGGAAGAAGCGATAAAGCCCCGGCGGGTAGGCCTCCTCGGCATCATATCCCTCCTACATTAGCGACATTCCCCAGTGGTCACAACACTAGAAGCAGGGCAATAGAACCAGTTGGTCCAGCGGATCCTAATTTGGCAAGCTCATCTCGCCGATCACCTGTCCAACGTGTAGCTCGCCAAGAAGAAGTTTACATGGAGGATATTACTCATTTTGAGAATGCAGAAAGGTCACCTGAGCCTAATCCAATGCTAAGGAGAATCAGTAGTGAAGCAGAAGCAAATCCTTGTGGCGAGCAGATTGGTGGTAGAAGATTTACCATGGGTGAAACATCGAATGCAGGGGAAGCAACTCAAAACGCACTCGCAGCGGGCGCAGTAACAGCTAATGTTCAGCAGCAATTGGTACAAGATGTCGGCGAAACACTGCATGCAGCAGAAGAAGCTCCAGCGGTGGTGGCAGAAACTCCACAGGCGGCAAGCAGAAATGGTGTGGCGATAGCTCCTGGCGCTAAAATAACTCGCCCAGTGGTGATAGCAGATAACACTGGATCTACAAATACCACAGAAGCACTACTAAGGCAAATTCTTGAAGCCAATAACAGGCAGGCGGATCAAGTGCAGAGGCAAATGCAATTGCAGATGGATACAGTACTTCAGAGTCATAGAGAACTGATGGCAGCACAAAATAAAGGTCACGCATCCCACTCGCACTCGACTCGCCATGCCTCCCATGTACATTCATCTCGTCATGGGTCCCATGCACATTCATCTCGCCATGAGTCTCATTCTCATACAACTCGCCGAGTTGAGAAGAGTGGGACCAGTACAACAGGAATGTCAGATTCATCGACGAAGTACGATGAGAGAGGCAGAAGGTTGAATGTGCCTGGAAAAGATGATAAAGATCATAGCAGTTCTAAGCGGCAGCATAAAGTAGACAAAGAGATGAAGAAGGATCTTCGCCGACTAAAGCATAAAGTGGAAGCGTTGAGCGGATCTTCAAGGGAATCGAAATATAGGGTTGCATTGTCAGAGGCGCAAAAAACACCCTTTCATGAAAGTATCACATATGGGTTCGTGTCTCCTAAGTATTCTACGCCTAAATTCACCTCCACCTATGATGGAACGGGAGATCCTTCGCAACACTTAAAAGCTTATAAGCGAGATATGGCGGCTTGGATAGGATCAGATCCCATAATGTGTATGGTATTCCCCGCTACACTCAAAGAGGAGGCTTTAACTTGGTTTGATGGGCTCAAAGAAGGAAAAATCAGATCTTTTGAGAAGTTGGAATGTAAATTCTTGCGTGCTTTTATTCAGAACAACAGAAGTCGGCCGGGCGTGGAAAGATTATTCAACATTAGGAGAAGGCACATGGAGACTTACAAAAGTTTTATTCAAAGATGGAGGAAGGCAAGCAGTGAAGTGGGGTCAGAAGTATCAGAAAAGGAGAAGATAAGGTCATTCCTTAGCGGCATGGAGACGACAGATCAGTTATACCAAAAGCTATTCTGGGACATGCCAAAGGATCTACAAACCTTGAGGGCGATGCAGGACGAATGGTTAAATTATGAAGAAATCCGAGAAGAGGAGCTTCGCTTGAAGAAGGAGAGAGCAAAACAAATTCACTCGATTAATAGTTTCTCACCGGAAGATCAAGAAGAAATCAAAAAAGAATGGTTGAAGGCGGAACAGCGAAAATTGGTGCAGAATCCCTCTTCGGCGATAATAGTACCTGAAGTGGAAAGGCAACAACAGCAAGTTACCGCCGAACAGCATTGGAACTCACAGAAGCGTGAGAACTATGAGGGACGTGACAAGCAAGACAATAGAGGAGGAAATTATGGAAGAGGAGGAAGAGACAATCGGCGAAATGGGAATGGTGAAAGAAGATACAATGGAGATAACATAAAATTTGGCAGAGGCAACCAGCAACCTTTTCAAGATGCTACCTTACCAAAGTTACGCGTGACCTACACAGATGCGTTCGGCCAAATTGAAAGTTCAAACTGTAGGGATGATATCCGATATCCTTATAACAGAGGAAATCCAAGGATTCCGCCGACCAATACAAATTCTTTTTGTCAATTCCATCAGTTTCATGGCCATACAACTGAGAACTGTACCGGCGAACAACAAGAAGTGCATCGATTTATCCGCTTGGGAAAATTCCAGGAATTTTTAGAGTTGCCACCGCCACCTCCTATCATGGTCCAGCCAATTCAAGCCATTCCCGCTCAGGCCCCAAAGGTGTATGAAGTAAAGGTTGAGCGAGATTTGTTGGAATTAGACTGCTTTTCCATTGTACACTCAAAGATCACTAGAGATGAATTTCATGATAACGTTTTATCTCGTGTGCATAAGCGAGATAGGATGGGAAACGAGATTTGTAGTGTAGCTGTCAAGCAAGAGCCTTTGCAAGATTAGATGAAGGCCTGTGTTGGGTTCTCCGCCGAAGAAATTCCTTTAGAGGGAAGAAATCACAACAACCCCTTGGTTCTTACCATTCAGATGGAGCAATTCAGGCTGCCGAAGGTGCTTATTGACCCAGGAAGTTCCGTGGATATCCTCTTTAATACTGCCTTTGAGGCGATGAGGGCGAAAGATGATAAAATACCCTCACCAACAGTCTCCTCCTATAACATTTATGGGTTCAATGGTATCGCTTCTAAGCCTAAAGGCGAGATTGAATTTAAAGTTAAGATTTGCGATGATTATTTCTTGAAAACTACTCTTTGTATTGTGGATGTTGACTCGCCGTATGCTGCAATTTTGGGAAGACCATGGCTCCACAGTTTGAAGGGAGTGCCTTCTACTTATCATCAACGCCTGAGATTCCCTACACCATTCGGAGTCGCCGAATATGTTGGAGATTTAGCAGTGGCTAAGGCGTGTAATTCGGCGGATGTTCAAATTCGAGAAAATCGAAAAGCGAAGATTGCCGAGAAAAAGAAGCTTGGCAAGGAAGCAATTAACGAGCAGGAGATTCTAGACTTCATCGCCAATCCAACCACATATGTGCATTCAACAAACTCGGTGGAAGACTCGGCGAAGTCTGGAGAAAAGGCCTTATAGCAATTAAAGGAACCATCGCCGATGGGAGAACCAGAACTACATTTTACGGCGGTGGAACCAACAAAGGATGTTAATATCGGCGATGATAAGGATCCAAAGATGGTAAAGATCAGCACTCTGCTAAATGAAGACGAATCGGCGAAGTTACAAGCGCTACTCAAGGAATATGTTGATGTTTTTGCTTGGGGTATGAATGAGATGCCAGGTATTGACCCGGCGATAGCATGTCATAAATTAGATATTGATCCAAAGATCAGGCCATTCAAGCAAAGGATAAGGAAATTGGCTCCAGCTTATAAAGAAGCAGTAGAGGCAGAACTCGACAAAATGAAGGCATCCGGTGTAATCAGGCCGGTGCAATATCCGCAATGGATAGCTAACATGGTGGTAGTGCCTAAGAAGAACAAGGGAGTAAGAATCTGCATCGACTTCAGTGATCTTAACAGGGCTTGTCCCAAGAACAGCTTCCCGCTGCCAAGTATTGACCAAACGGTAGACGCTACATCTGGCCACGAGTTACTGTCATTTATGGACGGTTACTCGGGATATAACCAAATACCTTTGGCGGAGGAAGATCAGAAGCATACCGCTTTCTTTTCCACTAAAGGACTATTTTGTTATACTCGAATGCCATTTGGACTTAAGAATGCCGGCGCTACTTACCAAGAAATGGCGCAAAAGATGTTTGAAAGATGGATAGGGAAGACAATGGAAGTATATGTGGACGATATGCTGGTTAAGAGCAAGAAGAAGCAAACGCATGTGGAAAACCTCCGAGAAATATTTAACCATATGCGTATTACCAAGTTAAAGATTAATCCGGCAAAATGCGTTTTTGGTGTGACTTCAGGAAAGTTCTTGGGGTATGTCGTCACGAAGAAGGGAGTGGAAGCTGACCAAGCAAAGATCAAGGCAATTATAGATATGCCTTCGCCGGTAACAGTAAAAGATGTGATGCGGCTCAATGGGACTTTGGCATCTCTTAACAGATTCATATCAAGGTTCTCCGATAAATGCAAACTATTTTTCCAAACCTTGAAAAAAGGAGAAAAGTTCGATTGGACTGAGGCACATGAAGCAGCCTTTCAGGGCATCAAAAAGTATCTCGCCACTCTCCCAGCAATTCAGCCACCTGAACACGGCGAAGAACTTAGAGTGTATCTCGCTGCAACATCTTTCGCCATAAGTGCAGTGCTTGTAAGAACCAAGGGTGGGGAAACACCCATATATTATATTAGCAGAACGCTGCAAGGGGCAGAAAAGAATTACACTAAAATAGAGCAATTAATCTTGGCGCTGGTCTTTGCATCTCAGCGACTACGACCATACTTTCACGCCCATCCCATTGTCGTTCTCACCAAAACTCCCATAGAGTCAATCTTGCACAGCTCTCAGAGGGTAGGGCGTATTGCCAAGTGGAATCAGCAGATTGAGCAATTCGGCGTCCAGTATGAAATACGTACGGCTCAGCGGTCACAAGTTATTGCAGACTTCCTCGCCGACTTCCCAATTGACGAAGAAGAAGAGATTGAAGAATTCCCATCCTCTTTGGACGAACAAGAGCATGAAGTGCCAGATCTGTTGAAGTGCAGCCCTGACGGATGGGAGGTTTATGTAGATGGTTCATCAAATAAAGAAGGAAATGGAATTGGAATCGTTCTCATCTCGCCAAAAGGAGCAAGGATAGTACACTCGCTGAGGCTAGAATTCCCAGCGACTAACAATGAGGCAGAATATGAAGCAGTCATCCACGCCATGCGGATACTCATTGAAATGAAGATTAGCAATGTCAGATTGACAAGTGACTCTCAGTTGGTGATCCGACAAATAACTGGACGATACCAGACAGCTGATCCATCCATGCAGCAGTACCTAAAACTTGCTAGGGAGTATGCCCGGAGGATTGCAGGTATCAAGTTTCGCCACATCTGCAGAAAGGATAACAGGCACGCCGATGCATTGGCGTTCATCTCCTCAATGATGACAGATCCAAATGTTACTTCAATAGATATTGAAAGAGTGATGCAATCATCAGTAACAGCGCCAACAAGCACTGAAGAGTCAGCAGAGACAGATTGGAGATCGCCGATACGGTATTACTTGGATCACATAACCTTACCAGGAAATCAAATTCTAGCTCATCAAGTCATCAGTCGCTCGGCGAACTATGAACTCCGAGATGGAATCCTATATCGCTGGTCTTTCTCTGGACCCCTGTTGCGATGTGTATCAAGGGAAGAAGGCAGAGAATTATTAAAAGAGATCCATGAAGGGGACTGCGGAAATCATGGTGGCCAAAGAGCTTTAGCCTTGAAGGTCAAAATGCAGGGATACTACTGGCCCTGGATGAATAAAGATGCAAAAGAATATGTTCAGCGATGCAAACCATGCCAGCTGTATGGAAGAAGAATTAAGGCGCCGGCAACATCTTTAAATTCAGTGCTCAGCCCTTGGCCTTTCGCCAAGTGGGGCATTGATATTATTGGACCACTAACTACAGGCTCCGGACAGCGGAAGTATATCATTGTGGCGACAGATTATTTCACCAAATGGTGTGAAGCCAAGGCCATCCGGAAGAAAACAGGACAAGAAGTATTCACATTCATTTGGGAGAACATATTCTGCAGATTTGGTGTGCCAGCGGAGATATGTACAGACAATGGGAAGGAGTTAGTCGGCGACAACATAAGAAAGTTACTCGCTCATTACAGCGTCAAGTTGGGAAAATCAACTCCCTTATATCCTCAGAGTAACGGCCAGGCGGAAGCCACCAATAAGACTATTGGAATGGGACTGAAGAAAAGACTGGAGAAGCATAAAAAGGCATGGTGCGAACATTTACACAATGTCTTATGGTCATATAGAACTACAGTTCGAGAAGCAACTGGAGCATCTCCTTTCTTACTCACTTTTGGTGCTGAGGCAGTACTTCCATCTGAAGTAATCCTGCCCACTACAAAGCATGAGGCATGGGAAAAGAATCTGAATACAGATCTAATCCTAGCCAAGCTAGATGACTTAGAAGAGCAGCGGCTGATCGCCCTTACACACATGGAGAATTACCACCGGCGGCTGTCAAGAGAATACAACAAGCGGGTAATTCTAATAGAATATCTACCCGGCGAGTTGGTACTTTGAGAAATTCCCCCCTCTCAGCGAGAAGGATGCAGGAAATTGGAGCCTATATGGGATGGCCCTTATGTGGTCAAAAGAGTGGCTGGGCCAGGAGCGTATGTATTGATTGATGAGCATGGCGTACAACTCGAACATCCATGGAACGCCAGGTTCCTCAAGAAGTACTATCCTTGAAGGAAACAATGTAAAATCCGAAGTCTTGGGCGGGCATAATACCCAAGAAATCTTATTAACTGATGTAACACAACAGCGAATAAGATCCGGGGACGTAGGTTTGCTATCACGCGCCGAACCCCGTTAACAAATTTCTGTGTCACTTGCATTTTTCATTCACTGAGTAGTCTAACTACAGTGATGACTAAAACTTAAAAGCTCCCAGAGCACAATGGCTGAGGCAAAGTACTCAGCAATAGGCTATAAAAGCTATCTACAGAGGCACAAATGCCAAAGGCAATAAAAGCCATACCAAAACCCTGATCAGGTACTAAGGCCATGAGCCATATTTGAAGGCGTAATGCCCGAATCAACAAAATCAACTAAGAGCCAAGACCTCTTACGAAGAAAGCTTGCTTGCATTGAGTGAACGCACCTACTCGTAATAGTTAGTCCGACCCAGGCTTAGTTGTAAGGCCAGTCGTGTTACTTGTTGATCTGTAAGTGTTTGGGCGTATAAGAACC
Source organism: Papaver nudicaule (assembly GCA_023529015.1). Lineage (NCBI taxonomy): Eukaryota > Viridiplantae > Streptophyta > Magnoliopsida > Ranunculales > Papaveraceae > Papaver > Papaver nudicaule. The sequence continues at coordinate 4,131 of JAJJMA010166091.1, read as the reverse complement.
CTTTTGCTGTAGCATCACATTCGGCGGAGCCGTCGGTGTGTTAATCCGTCTACGCCATAGCATCACCCCTGGCGAAAGTCATAGTGTATTAAAGTCTATGGGGCAACCCGAACAGCTTATATTAGATCGCCGACGGGCACAAGTAATGGTTACGGCTGGGATCTAACCCTGTCGCTCCGAGAAATTGTTCAGTCAATTGTTGAAATTGTTGGCTGTACGGGACCAGGAATTCACTCAATGGCAAGCCAAGTCTTTGAAGACAAATTGAAGCAAGTATAATAGAAGATTGTGTAAAGGCAGCATGTAGAGGAAAGACCGTCCATTGCAAAAAGCTAAAGAAAATATCCTTACAAGGCGGTAATAAAGATGGAAAGAAGCAAAGTACTAGTGATTAACAAAATGCAAAATAAAGAGAGACTGTTCATTACAAAACAAAGAAATTGCAAGAGTCGTAAAGAGATAGTGTAGAGAAAAGTCGCTGATTCTCTTTCAGGATCATGGATCAGTCTGGTTCTCGCCATCCTGCCCTTGCACTTTTTCTTCCTCTACCTTTTCTTCCTCCTCCGCTTCTTCATCTTCCTCTTCTTCTTCTTCATGGACCACATCTTCTTTTTCCTCCTCGCCGCTAGATCCGGACCCTTCGTCGTCTTGTTCACAATCCACCACCTCTTTCACAGCGGAAGATTCAGGAGCAAGGACATACTTGGCGGGTATCTCTAAGTTCAGCTTGGGATATTCTTCATTCACATACTCTTGAACGACGAGGAAATCCATGAGAAGAATTTGCTCTTTGTGTTTGACATCCTTAGCTTGGAGATCCTTCTGAGCTTGGCGTAAATCAGCTTGAAGTCCACTCTGGATCTCGCCCAAGTACTTCACCTTACTCTCAAGGCCCTCAATGGCGGTTTGGCATTTCTTGTGATCTTGAAGCTGAAGGTTCAGTTCAGTAATTTGGTTGGGACACTGGCGGTGAGCTTCCACAGCTTGCTTCAGCCTTTCTTCACATCCATTGTGGTGGGTAAGCTTCCCAGCCAAGTCAGAGATGGTGTCAACACAAAGCTTGTAATCCTCAACGATTTTATGCTGCTTCTTCAACTCTTCTTCCAATTGGTTGACTTGCCCTGTAAAGATAAAACAGGAGAGTTAGAAACTGAGGCAACATAAGGACTCAGGTGGAAAATTATCCTAGAAATCTACCTTCCAACTCGCTCACATGCCTACAAGCACCAGTTTGGGCTTCTACAAGGAGTTGTAGATGGGATTCAAACTTAGCATTAACAGGAGAACCGGATACAGTGGCCACCTGCCGCAGTTGGGATTTTAGCTGATTGTCAAGTTCTCTGCGCGATCGCCATGAATCTTGCAAAAATCTTTCCACCTTTGCGCTTCTTGCTCGGCGAAGTCTCTCTCAGAAATGGCGGTGTTAAGGCGAGAGGCAAGCTTATCAGCTCTCGCCTTCTCATCCAAACGCAGAGAGCTCGCTCTCATGTGGTCCACAATAGCGGCTTCCTTTCGTTTGTTATTGAGTTCTGCTAGTCGGCGAGCGTTATCTCGTTCGCTCTCCATCCACTTTAAATCGGCTTGAGAAGCTTTGAGAAGATTATCAAGACTAAAATTTAAATCATTAACGTAATTTAACTCTCGGCGGTACCACTCAATAGTCTTAGCCTGGCCGTACAACATATCGCACTTCTTAGCGTTAGCCTTCGCCAAGCTATCTATCTCGGTTTCAGCTCGCTTCAGTCGTGTGTCAGAATGCTGACGGCAACCTTAGAAGGTGCAAGGTCTAAGGGATTCGGCGAAAGACTAAAATAAAAAGAAATTTCAGTCTATAAAGTAGAAGAGAAAAATACCTTGAAGTTCCTCACGCTCAGTGGACTCCTTGAGGCTAGCATTGAGCAATTTTGTTGCTTCCGCCTCTTTTGCCTTCAGTTGGCGTTCAAGATCCCCATTTTCACGAGTCAGGAAATTCACCATATCGCCTTGTACGTCGAAAGTATCAATCAGACTCAGGCAATGTTGAAATCCCTGAAGCAAAAGCGAAAGAAAAGTTCAGCAAATCTAGACATAATAGCTAATAATAAGAACACATTGAAATGAATAGTTACCGCGGCGGCCATGAAAAAATGTTCTTGGGGAGTCAACCCTTGGGCCACAGAGGCTAAATTTGAAGAATGAGCCAAGCCAGTCGTAGCATACTTCAACATTGCTTCATAGTAGCGAGAAACAGGACTGTCCTTCGCTTCTTCCAAGGAAAGTAGATGGGAGAAGGAATCGGCGAGCCTATTTACCACCATACCAGTATCATTCCTTCTTGGCAGCCCAGAATCTCTACCGCTAAAAGGCATCCTATGAAGGTTTGTAAGAGCGAAAGGAGAACCAACATTGCTGGAAGGGCCAGTAAAAGTATTTCCAGCGGTTGAAAATGGCTGAGGAATGAAACCCTCATTGTCAGAGTTAACAGGAGGAACAATAGGTTCTTGCTCAGGAGGAGTCTTAAGAGATTCTTTCGCAGGTTCGGCTTCAGTCATCACTGTGTCGCCGTTCTTCTCTTCAGAGATGGTTGTTAGAATTTGGTTAATAGGGGTCTTGTCCCTTGGATTGATGGGAGGCTTCTCAGAAGAAGGAGTAGTGGAAACAGAAGATGAACGCCGAGTGCGATGCAAGCTTGGCCGAGGCACGGAACCTCCAGTATTAGTGGAGACCTCGCCTTGAGAACTTTCGGCGGCAGCAGCATCTAACTTGGCCTTTTTCAAAGTCTGGCGGAGCTCTTCCTGAGGAGTCAGAGCGGGAGTACTCTGCAAATGAGCGGCACACCTATCAGATCTTGAAACAAGCAGAGGCAAATATAGATATATATTTTAAAAATATACGTGATATATTTTTAAAATTAGAAACTCAGTATGCTTGTTCCTAGATCTTCAGCTTTGCCTTCCTTGAAACTCGGCGAAAAGAATACAGATATATATTTACTGAAAATAAAATATTTATTACCTGAGAGGAGGATTGCCTTTTGGAAGATTTTTTGGACAACATCAGCCAGTTACCCTGGGAATCTACCTGTATTTTACCATCGGCGCCCATATATTGTTTTTCCTCCGCCCAGTCCAAATGGGTAAAGTCATGTTCCTTGAAGCGCTTGTGTTCCTCGGCGAAGTCTAGTCGCTTGATCGTCTTGTTTGCGTCACACCATCCTAGCAACCAAGGGCCCTCCAGCAAGCAAGGAAGGTTGGTCCAGCCAGTCTCGGAACTCTTTCTTGCAGTAGTAGTACCAGTAACTTCTTTGGCGTCTACAGCGCCAAGCATGACTTCCGCCGGAGTCTTTGCTATTCTCTTCTTAGTGACAAAACGGTAAGCCCAAGGCTCACCTTTCACAGTAGAAGGAAGAACATCATACTGCTTAAGAAAATTTTCAACAGTATATGCCTCTGGAGGAAACTTACCCTCCTCAAACAGACCTGGATAGTTAGTTTTGTTGCTACGACGAAGCTTCCACTCTACCAGAATGCGAATTGCATTCGCCGTAAGTTGGAAGGGACTTTTCTTTATCGCCAGAAAGAGGTCGCACATGAATGTATCGGCGGGATCGTATAAAGGAAACAGATCCGCCTTTCCAGCCTTGAGTGTGCCGTAAGCAGTTATTGCACCCTCACCATGTTGGTCCGGCGTGCGGAGATCTTCCAGAGTAGTAGGGGTGGAAGCCCTTGTTACCTTCTTTAAGGGCGTTAAAGTCAAAGGAGCGATGAACACTTCATCATAAGCACAATATTCTGACCACTTCTTCCAGGATGGGCGAGGAGGAACTTTGGTAGCAACAGGAGAAGAAGGAGATTCAACCTCAGTGACCGGCGAGTTGGAAACCTGAGTGGCAGGAGTTGTAGAACTAGAAGAAGCTTGAGTAGTAGAAGCCATGAGCGCAGAAAAGTTACGGAAGTAAGGATTCAGGTGAATTTACGGTTTATCGGAAAACTAAAGTTACCAGAAAAGATGAACAAATCCGGTGGAATAGTGGAGAAAGGAGATCAAAGCACGGATTTCACACAGTAAAAGGAAGAAAGGTGAAGGCAAAGTGATGGTGAGAGGTTTGATGGAGGAATCTGTGAAGAAACAAAGCAGCAGCAGCAGCAGCAG